>APFE031553938.1:0-22029 GCA_000404065.3 Pinus taeda | reverse complement strand
CAACAAGCTCATGACCTTCCTCAAGCTCAAAGCAATCCTCACACACCACACCAAATGCCTACAAAGAGCAGCACTAAAATGCACTAAGAATTCCTCAAACAAAGTCTATATGTTCCAAACTATCTAACTCCCTGCTCATGGGCAATGGAGAGGCTTATAAAGGAGAAGGAGTCTCCATGAATAGGTAAAGGATGAGCTTTCCCCCAAGATAAGTGGATGGTCAGTCGAACAGACATGCCAGAGAAAGGATGACGACCTCAACAATGCTAACAACCAAGTCTGGAGGGATCTGGAAGGTTTGTTGTTAGAACAAATTCGCCCAAACAGGATCAGCGCGGGTGAGACACTGAGCTGACGCGCTGACATCGCAGATCAACTACAGAGGAGGTCTGGTCAGCACTCAACAGGACAAACGGAGGGTGCGCTGTCCGTAAAATGGGACCAGCGCGGAAAAGACGTGTTCTTCCGCGCTAGCAGCGCAACAGTAATACTGACCTCCGCCTATCAGCACGGTTATTTAATAAACAGACGCGATGATTCATTTAACTTAGGCAAAGAGGGTTTTTAGCCATTTTGAGGAGCATGAACATAGGTGAATGTGGTTTCACAACACAGTAGGGAGACTAACATGATGGCAGTGACATTTTACTGTGTAACACATAATATCTATAACAACTGCACATACATTATCATATTATATTTGGGTTTGCAATATTTATTATGTGATGGACATAAATTTCACCATAGATATTAAGTACATTGCAAATGATGACATAGACTCTTCATGAAACTCAAACATGAAATGGGGCAAGATTAGGCAAAGCACAATTGTTGAATGATTTGGTTGTGTTAGTTGTGGTAAAATGGAGATCCAAAACGAATAAGGCTATTTACAATATGAAGCGACAAATACCATGCAAATTTCAATTATTTTTTACATGAAGAGATTTTTTTTTTTTACCTTGTTTGGCTCCCAAAACATATCTATTGAGGTTCAAGCGTTATCAATAGTTGTCCTTCAATTAATAGCATGGGAAAAAAAATCCAATTTAACAATTGTTTCTCAATTTCGTTGAGCTACAAGTATTCTTAAATTTCAAATACCTACAGGGACAAGGGAAGGGTAGTTATACAATTTTGGAATTTCTAACACACTAGTAGATTGAAGACAAATCCTACTTCCATATTGATGAGGGTTGTTTTCCTTCAATCAATAGCCTGGGAAAAAAATCCAATTTAACAATTGTTTCTGAATTTGATTGAGGGGACAACGGAAGGGTAGTTATACAATTTTAGAATTTCTAACACACTAGTAGATTGAAAACAAATCCTACTTCCATATTGATGAGGTTTTTATATGGATGTAGTTAACCATTTTATGTTGATTTGATTTAATACTCACTAAGTTTGTGGGCTTTTGAAGCTCGGTATCGGTTTATTACAATTGTATATATATAACAACCTTTCCTTTGCATTCACAATGTTATTGGATCAGCAAGGAAACTAAGTTCTTAGAATTATTATGTATTGGCAAGTACAGGAGGTTAACACGTGTTTCAAAGTCCTGCGATCCCTTTTACCCAATGGAACGAAGGTAAGTGATTTAGATATAAATTTTTAATAAGTGGGTTTTTTTTTTATAATGCATTATTTGGCACAAATGTATCATGTTATTCTTTATCTCTATATTTTATATCCAGATAATTTGAAAATTTACTAGAATTTTTTTTAAATGATTAAATGGTTGACACAATGAGATATTCTCTAGACTCACCAGATTACTTCAAAATTCACCATTAAAAATCCTGGTCATTAATTTAATGTTGGAATATTGTGGATAATATCTAAACTCCTACTACATTCTTTGCTTCTCAGCCCTTCTGAACATTTTGTTTAGAATTCTTCTTTTTTCTCATGCCTATGAAGATTGGTAGAGGAAAGGTTTGGCAGCGCCACTAAATACAACTTCACGAGATGAATTATCCAGCAGGTAGTGCAATTGAATACACTGTGGTAGAAGTGAAGATTGATCAAGGTAATTGGAATGAAGTAATTCCATGTCATATTGTGGTAGCCAAATCTCATCATCAGTTCAAGATATGGGGAGGACAAAAACAGTTGAAGGACGTAGTTTCAAAGATATTCTTTGCATATGAAGTGCATTCCTACATAATCGCTCATCTCTTTCCCAAATATTTGAGAAAATGAAATTAACATGTACTTTAATTTACAGTAATGATATTCAGGATTTTGTTTCAGCATGGTACCGATGTTCTTATTTGTTTTTGAAGTAAGCTTGTTTCTTTCATAATAGAGGTGAAATCCAGTGAACACTAGTGAGCATTGAGACGTACGGATTTGGGCTTGATGGAGTATTGAATAATTCATTATGGCATGCGAACAACTTGTCAGACAACTTGGTTAAGATATAACGTTCAATATGATGAATTGCTTTGATTAAAAAAGCTACTATATCAAACGGTTGTTTTGATCAAATAAAGATGATGTTCACTTTTACCTATGGAGGAAGAGAAATTACTCATTTTTCTTTTAAAATGAACAATGAAGAAAGAAAGCACAATATAACCTTTGTTATGCACATTTTCTTCAACAAGGGTGTAAAAAAAATTCTGAGATGTAGAAAAACTTCCCCGGTGTACAAAGGTCGAGATAGGAACATAAACTGTTGACTTTGATCATATCAATTTTTTACACACTCTTCATACTATATAAAATATTCAATTCTAAAAACACTCGGCCATCCTCGGAAGATAATTTATGCTTTGTTATATGGAGTTCAAAACATTAAATCCAGTTGAAATACAGAAGAAAATACATATTCATTCAAATTAGTTAAAAGAAACAAGGAAACTTTTTAATTGATTTCAATGAAGAAATATAGAAGAACGGATCCCCACTACCTCGTCTCTAAAACCAAGCGATAATTTCATTACATCTTTCTCAAGTAAATCCTTGGCTCTTGCTCGATGGAGGCTTCTTTCTCCAAGTAAATCCCTGGCTCTTGCTAGACAGAGGCTTCTTTCTCCAAATAAATCCCTGGCTCTTATTGGACGAAGGCACAAGTTAGTCCATTGGTTGCAACAAACATCCTCTCGATTTGGCTTAAATGCATCGACAAAGTTTCCACTAGAGGATATCAAGCAGGCATTGTAGCATGTACAGAGTTTCCACTGGACTAGTACTCCAATAAAGAGAATGGTGTACATGCATGTGAGTAGATGGTTACAACTAAACATTCAACGGTTGAACATACGGTTAAGAGAAAGTGGTTACAACTAAGCATTCAATGGTTGAACCTACGATTAAGAGGCATAAACCAAGGAGTGAGTTGAAAATTCAATCCATTCAAATCCAATAGTGTAAAATGTTTTAATCGTCTAACAGTCGATCAGAGGGTGCAAATTGTGCCAGCGTAACAACGAGGAGAGTTTTTCCACACGTAAATGCCTTACGACGTAATTAGAGTAATATGTCACTACTTACTATGTACAATAAATATAAATAATTTGAAAAATAACATTATATATTAATTACCGTGTACCATAAACACAAATGGTTTGTAATTAAATTCAAAAATTCTATTCTCTCATTGGTGTAAAGTATTGGATAGACAATTTTATGGGTTTTATTTTTTATTTTAAAAAAATAATTTAAAAAATATAAATTTGAAAAAAATATGTAAAAATAACATGTGTAGAATTTGTACAACTCTCATTATATCAATCTATACTCTAGTGACATGACATGTGTACTATAATATGAGTATTATATAGACAAATTGCCATCATTCAATATTAAATAAATAATTATTAACTTGTTATCATTCTCTTCAATGTCAAATATTATATATATATATATATATATATATATATAACCTTTATCTACCAAAAAAATTGTTTAATATATTAAAAATATAATAATAATAATAACAAAAATGTTTAACAAATATTCATATAACTCATTTTACATTTTATTATTGTTTGGAGTACATACGACACATCATGGCGTTAAAATATTTTATTAAACTAAGTCACAGTGAATGCCAGCTATGCGGCCTTGTTATAAGTTTAAAATGGAAAATTGAAAATTGAAAATTTCTATTTAAAATATATAAGTTAATTATCTATGTTAAAATAAATTCATAAGTTAAAATATTTGAAATTAAGATTTTTTTTTTAAATAATATAATTTTATTTATGGAATAGTTTATTGGGAAATTACCATGTTATGAAATTTATGTAAACTATGAGATTCAAGATCTAGATCTTTTATAATTGTTATGGAAACATATTATGTAAACTTTGAAATTCAATGTCTAGATCTTTTATGGATCAAGCCAACAACAAAAAAAATCATTATTCTAAAAATATTATATTATTAAATAGCATCAACTTTATTGTTTATTAATTTTTAATAATCATAAATTTTATTATAAAATTTTATTTTCTCTAAATATTTAATGGGTCTATTTATTGCTCTTTAAGTACGGCCTAATCCTAAGTAAAAAAAAGAAAAAATCAAAATTATGGTCGTGATTTTCCTTCCCAATACGTAGCGTAAATGAAAATGATAATCCACTTTAATGAAAGGTCATTTCAGAGAAAAATCACTCCAAAAATTAAAATGCGAAAGATATATTACTAGCAATTGTCCCAAAAGGTACAAAGAGAGGCCGATAGGATTATTAAATTGAAATTGCTGAATTTTTCTATAAGAGTTAATTGGTTTGTGGAAAACCTTGTTTTCTTGGACTGGATCATTGTGCAATTACTTTTCTTTTAGATTTTTTGTTTATATCTATATTACAAGGAACACATTGAATGTCTTATTTCATTTTAGAGTAAGTTAATTACCCAAAATCAAGAGGTTAAGTTAATTACCCAAAATCAAGAAACCTTTATAAATG
Source organism: Pinus taeda (assembly GCA_000404065.3). Taxonomy (NCBI): domain Eukaryota; kingdom Viridiplantae; phylum Streptophyta; class Pinopsida; order Pinales; family Pinaceae; genus Pinus; species Pinus taeda. The sequence goes on along the minus strand of APFE031553938.1, from coordinate 17,102 downwards.
GCCAAGCATATACCAAGCTTGCTAGTGACCAAGGCAATAACCACCATGGCTATCCCCTACCAATATATTTCATTGAAAACCGTAATTGTATATTGCATTTAGAAAGTCAAAACATAATATTAGAAAACATGTTGATATATTGCTATTAAAAAGCTAATTCCATTAGAAACCATGATATTATTATTATATTTTATAAAGAATAATATACATATATAGAATGATACTACATTGAAAACCATAATTGTATATTGCGATGAGAAATTAAAAATATAATATTCGAAACCATGCTAAATATGACATTACAAATGAAACCTACTAGAAACAAAATGATGTAAACTATGGAGTAAGCATTTCATACCAATCCATGATGCAGAAACAACAGAGCCAGTGATGACAATATCAGTCTTCATAGTTACTCTGTAACTAGGAAATGCTTTGTCCTTCAACACCTTTATACCTTGCCTGACAAGTTCCGCCATAAGGCAACCCTTCTTACTCAATGCTATAGCAGAGACTCTTCCTCCACAGCTCAAAATTTCAGCTGCAAGTTCCGTCATGGCAAGGGGAGCACCAGTCATGGACAACTCATGAAGTACCACAATGAATGACCTTCCTCTCATAGCATGTGCAAATAAGCCTTTTTTGTTGCATGTACCACACCTTTTTTTAGAATTCCATCCCAAAACTTTGTCTTCAATTTTATCAAAAGGTCCAACTAGGAGACCAAATGAAGTATTTCTTGCCAATCTAGAATTTGTTCCTCCTGTTTCGATTATGGTATTGTTCAACATTGTATTATTCCTTTGACCATCATTCCACCTTTTTTACCTATCCCAACATTTTCATGGAAAGTATGATTTGGAAGGGATTCTTTAATATGTATTAAACTGTCCTGATCTGTGGATGAATTGGATGAATTATAACTGCTCCTTGAAATTTCACTCCAGTGTTCTTTTGAAAGGCTTCGCTGCTCTTTTTCTGCATTTGACTTTCTACTTTATCGTGTATGACTCCCAGATTACCCTTCCAAAACCATTTTTCCAAACTTACTTGCGATTTATGTTCTAGCCCAGGATTTTTAATTGTAGAAAGCACTTTACCATCTGTATTTATTCTTTCCGTGTTTTCTGAACGACTGGAATTAAACCTCAATGACTACACATTATGAGGTTCTTTTTTCTTTAATCCATAAAAAATGACGTGATCTTTAACCAAAATATGGCTTCCCAAATCCTGATCAACATCAACTCGAGACTCAAATTCGCTAAACCCTTCTCTATCTCCACTGTGAGCCCATTTCGATTGAATATGAAACCCCAGGTAGCTCCATAACCCAATTATGACCAACCATGATAGCAGGTGCCGGCCTCGAATCCATAGAAGAGGACTTGCATAAAACCTCACATCTTTTCTTGGAGTCCTGTTGGATTGAGACTTCTGAAAAGAAGGAGAACTACGAGGAGTCAACCTGCCTGACAGCGTGGCCTTCAAACTGCTACTGACCCACAAGGAAGGAGGCCATACTACATTTCCAAGTAAATCACTTCGATTTTTTTCCTCCTCCATAACTGCTATTGACTTATACTGAGATAAATGAAGATCCTCATGAAGAGTTGCTATCTGATAATACTAAATGAAAACATTGTGTTCTCTTCAAGAAAAAATTTAGCTTCTAAAAGAAACCTCTGAATCTTTTATATATTATTTTGTATAGCTATCCTCCACTCCATGTGCGTGTCGTCTCTTCATAAATCTTTACGTAAATGGATAAATAAACTATCCTGAGAGATCAACATTGGCATTGTCAAATATTGGCTAATTCTGCTAAATTCAATTTCACATCCTTGAAAATTTATCGTAGTAGAAAAATGGCCATTCTATCTTTCAAAAAAACTGCCTTCAAATGCTTATTTTAGACCAAGCTATGTGTTTGTTTTGCTCAAATACAAGTTCCAGGCTACTCCTTTTATTCAAACCCAACTATTCGAGTATTCTGCTTAAATCCAGGTTGCAGACAGATCTTTTCTCGAAATTTTGAATCAAAACTTTGGCTCAAAATAAAGAACACCTGAAAGATCACCTCGAAATCGAACATACAAATTATTCTTGAACAACAGATGGAATACTCCAAAATGCAAAACTACAGACTGATTCTTTAAATTTCTGGTTCCATCGGCAAATTCCAGAGCCATTACTTCCATCTTTTGGTGAAAAAGGCATAATCAAGTCCATCTGAGAATTCCAGCTCAAAGCTAGGCCTTCAGAAAGAAAATCATGGTTCTAATATATAAGAAAATTTTGACATCCGAAGCTACAACTATTTCCAACCGGTTAACAGATCGATTCCGTTACACAAAAAATGTCTCTTGACAGTACAAACAAAATAATAAACAACATTTTCGAACCGGGAGCTCAGAAGAATACTATTCTCCACCAATCATATTTAACAAATCCACAACCATATTAAAGAACAATGTGCTACCCTTATTGAAAGAAATTATTCCGCAGCTGCAAAAACAGGAATAACATAGTGGAATCCAGATATAATAATATAGTTGAACAGGACAGACTTACATGTAGAATCCTGCGTACACTAGCCTTTGTCTGCTTCTCGTCCGTGCAAAAAATAAGCCAAGACCCTTCCCTGCTCTGTGCAAATTGATCTCCCAATAAATCAATTGCACCATTGATTTTACAAGCCCATGAAGTGGAATCACAGCAGGCCAGTGCTTGCAAAAAGCCAAGGAAAATGGAAAAAGCAATAAAAATATCTTGCCATGCCAAGAAGGCAACTCAACTAATATTTGGAAAAAGCATTCACACTTCAAATCAACGGTTGAAGATGTCTCACTTGATCGAACGGAGGAGGGTAAAAGTGTTGACAATTGTTGATGCATAGGAAAGGCCTATCGGCCTAAAAATATTATAAATATAAATAAAAATATTATATAAAAAATAATAAAAATATAACCGATTATGACTTGACGAAGGACAAACACTTTTGAAGTCGAAGAAAATAAAAACAAATAAATTGGTTATTATGAGTTAAAAATAAGAAGCTACGAATAGAAAAGTATACAAATATTTTGAATGAAAAATCATTAAAAAACAAATTTAATTTTAAATATCTAATGTTAGTTATTATATATATAAATTTGCTATAATTTATTTTTTAACTATTATAAATTTTTTATATATTTATTTTAATATAGTTTAATTAATAGATAAATTAGTTTTTTTGGTATTTTTTCATCAATTTTATCAAAATCTTGTTTATTTTTTTAAAGTTTGAAGTTGAAGATGTTTAATTTTCAAAGTTTAAGTGTTTGGAGTTTTCAAGGTGTTGAATCTATTTGTATATTTAAAAATGCATTAAAAACAAAAACAAGAAATCATAATCCTAGTTAAAATTATATTAACGGATGCCGTTGAAAAATATCATTTTGTTGATTATTTAGACTGCTCCTTTCATTTTAACTTTTTAATACATCTATTTATTATTCATCCACTACTAAGTGAGTTTATTATATGACTATGACCACATTATATTCATTAATATCTTCAATATTTTTCCTTCTTAAATATATTTTACAACACAAAGGATAAAAAAATGTCCAATTAAACATATGTTTCCTGCTAAGAGAGATCCTGTTCAAATCGAGAGGTGATAGGGAATGCACATCTTCATAGATTTTAGTAGTTAAATTATTTTGAGGAGGCAAGTTCCTTGTTTCATGGACAATGAGGTCTAATACACCAATTTGGCGTTTTGCTTGGCCATGACCTGAAAATTAGATTATCATTATTAAGCCAAGAGGTGCTCTCCAGCCCAATATGGAAGAGATGTTATATGGTATGGAAGAGATGTTATATGTTTGTGTTATGTAAACATTTTGACTTGGTTAAATTACATTAAATGAAATAAAATAAAATAAAATAAAAATTATAATGTATCAATAAAACCATTTTTATTCAGTGAAAATTTAAGTTAAAAAATTATATAATAAAAATATTTTAATAATTTTAATTATTAATTGTTAATAGTTAAATAATCCTAGATCTCTCTGAACTCTAGATCTATCAGGTGTCGAGATCGATCAAATATTAACTCAAAAATGAGGTTTGCATCCTCAAAATGTTTATCCCTATCGAAACTTGATAGATTCGTAGTTAAGATGGATCTAGGTTAGTGTTGTTAGGGTCCCACCCTAACCCCCTTATCTATGTAATGGGACCACGTCATAGTCAAGAGTCAATAAAGCCCATATTAATAATTGTAAGTGGTTAATCCGCAATTAATAATGGAACCACAGTTAGTTGCAAATGGGCCGTAGTATTAGATAGATGGTATTAGTAATACCACGGTATTTGCCCATGGTATTGCATGTATGAGTCATATATAAAGGATAGAAACTCCCTGCGAGGAGCATCGTGTCTTATTTTGTAGTCGAGCTCTGCTCTATTGGAGGTTTCCCCCTTGAAGAGGCAAGTGAACATTACTCTCTGAAGAATAAATTTATTGCTATTCTGTGTTCTGGGTATCTTTTCTTCGCATATTCTGTGTTCTGGGTATCTTTTCTTCGCATATTCTGTTTTTGGGTATCATTGGCAGGTTAAGAGCATAACAAACGGGCACATCCTTAAAACTGTGCCTTTTCCACCTTAGACATGCGCACAACAGATCTGCGCCTCTCCCTTGTGTGAAGATGTGATGATCGAATGTTGAACGATAGTTGAATGCTCTCCAAATGCGTCCAACATATACCCATCGCAAATGTGGGTGGGCTACCCAGCCGACCGCCCAACCAACACTACGCACACCCCTTGAACGCCCAACAAATGTGTCGGCCTTCCTCCATCCACAAGTCGGCCTTCAACAATTCGTTCCACACTCTAAGTATGGTATAAACGCCATCGCATCGCTTGTCGCTCATCGTTTCGTCGCAAGCTGTAGCAACCGCAGCTCGCCAGTGCGCACGCCCGGGTCGCCCGGCGCCCAACCGCGTTGCACAACCGGAGGCTTTACACATCCCATCGAACGACCATCGTGAAATCTCGCACAAATACTTGCACGATTGATATTAACCCGATAGCACGTGAGAAAAGTGGTTTTTCTCTTTCCTCCATTTGCTACGTGTCAGCTGCTAAAGCTAATTGCGTGAAATTTCTAAAGACTGCTTACCTCCTTTTAAGGCGCATGAGAAACTACTTACCCTTTGCGAATACCATCCACATGCTTTAATTCATCCTTTAAGGAAAAGCACTTAATCTCCTTTGTTCGTCTTCTTCACTTTATTTTGTGCAACTTAATCCTAGCCGCCTATGGCACACAACCTCATTCATTGATCTGATTGATCCAATGACTGTGCTCTGCTGCTACGTTCTTTTATCTCTTATTGTGTAATAGCCCATTCGTTCAGCTTTCTGCTTGTGTATTTTCCTTCACCTTATGATCTTTACTTGTTCTAATCTCGATCTTTACTCACGCCTTTATGCTTCCTTCGTAAACCTTTAGGTTTTAGGCAACCTTATAGTTATTCCTTCGCTGTGAAGGTCCTCTCCAATATTGTGTGTGCGCAACCATGTAACACACTCCTCTATAGCTCTTCTCTGGTTCTGCACACCTGCAACCTATGTTACTCAGAATTACTCTAAATCACACACAACTTATAATTCAATTACTCAACACATCATACGAACTCATAATCATTTTATCTGTATTAAATAACAAACATTTACAAAGGAATTTCTTCCTCGACTTGATCTTCTATATCAATGGCCTTTCTTTCTTGCCCGCAAGATTACAGTCAAACCTATCTAAGCTCACTCTAACTAATTTCCTGACTCTCTACCTACTTCTCTAACTACTGACTCTCTATGCCTTTTAGGCTTACATTTATATAAAAGGTTCTGTTGAACTAATTTTGGTTTAGATACTTAATCTGCTGAACTAAATCTTGAATATCCTCTAAGTCCACTTTTAACTCCAGTTATCCCTAAGAATCATCTCTAATTCCACGAATCATGAGACCAGAGTTACAATTGATTTTCAACTCTTTCAATTCCCACTAATCACTCATGTTCTCCTACATTCGAGAGCATTTACAAATATCCTCACAAAATCTAATTAAATCCTATTCTAATCACTCAAAACATTAATAATTACATACATAGGAATTCAACTTCTTTGAAAACAAAAGACCCCCTAAGTTAAATAAATGTAATGAAATTGCTAACCTGTATGCTCCTGTATTAGACTCCCAAGGTTAAAATAATCATGATCTCCTGATCATGTGCTTCTGTCGTTTGTCTCCCTAGATCCCATACTTTGTTCTGTAATTTGCCTTTGGTTGATGTTGTTGTTTATTGTTGTTCTCTAGCTATGCTTTCACAGTTTGTTGTTGTCTTTCTCTTTCTGCTACTCCTTGGCCTTCTTATTGTTGTTTTCTTCTGAGGCACCTTCATCATCAATCTTATTATTCCTTCAATATCTATGTCCAATTTATCTTTTCATTGATAATTACTTTGCCATTTGTTGTTGTACTTTGTCTACTCATCTTCAAACTGTTGTTTGTTGTCTCTTCTTTGAAGTTGTTGGATCCTTACTGCCGCCCTTTCATCCTTACCCTCTTGTTTCTTTCCAAACAACCTTTGTTCAATATCTAGAAATTTACTTTCAAAAAGTAAATTGTTCCCCAGTTTCCTTTGTACTTGATTCCTCTCAAATACATCACTATGTTGTTTTTCAATTCCAGCATACTATCTTTCCTCTTCTTTGACAACCCTCAGTAATTTTCCTTCACTTCCTTGACTGGTTCTGAGAATCAGTTTAACTTCTTTAAGCATGGTATTTTCATGCTTTTCTTCTTCTTTGTCAACATGTTTGTCCTGACAACTTCTAGTGTTATTCAGTTCTAAAACTAACTCTTCAACTTGAAACATGTCTGTCTCATTTTCATCAAATCTATAATCATAAAACAATTATCAAAATTAAAAATATAAGGCCTCATTACCTTTTTCTTCTTTGGCAACATCTCAGTATGCTGCTATGATTTTTTCTCTTTTATCAGTACATCAGTATGTTGATTCTTCAAAGGATTCTCAAGACTGTCATCAAGTCTCTCTTCCACACCATCTGCTTCAATGATTTTTTTATGCTCTTGTCCACTGTAGTGAACTTCTTCATTCTCATTCAACTCTGATTTTACAACCTGAACACTTACTCTTTGGTTTTCTAGCCTTTTCTCCAAAAGACTTATATCATGCCATAAATTTGCCATCTCACTTGGGATTTCTCCTAGAAGCTCTGTACAATCCTCACTATCTTCTTCTTTGTCACAAGTATAATTTCCTGTTGACACTACTTCTTCATTATTGATCAGAATAAAATTATGATCCTCCATCTTTGTGATAGTTTTTTTATGTCTGTCCATCACTCTTCCTTTGGCCATTTAAGAAAATCAATTTCTCTTTGTCCTTATCAATAACATATTCCTTATCATAAGATATATCTGTATCATCTCTACTGAAGATATTTCCTTCACTAAGCAAGGAATTTATGAACTCCTTTTCCTGTAATAACTCAACTTGATCTTCATTTGAAAGATAGTCATCATCATACTTTGCTTGGCAACTTTTAGCGTCACTCAAGATAGTTCCATAGGATGGTTTTTCTTCTGCAATACCTGTATTCACATACAACTTGTCAGTTTTAAAAACATAAGACCTTGTGGTCTCGTTTGATGCTTCAATCACTAAGTCCTCCTGTTGTTCCATGCCCTCTACATGACTCAATGGTCTTCTCTTCAATCTCCTCAAATCCTTCACTTGGTTGCTTGATATCATTTCGTACTTTGTCCTGATTTTGGCCATCATCATGAGTCAAACTTCCTCTGCTTTCAGTCCTTACAATATGCTGAAAAGTAAAACTTGTTCTCAACTGTGTATGGGCATTTACATGAGACTTATTCATCTCATCTTCTTTCAGAACAGAATTTAGATTTTGCCTGTCTTCTTCCTCTTTTACGACAATATCAACAAATTTCCCTTTTTCACATGTTTCACCTGCAAACATACACAAATTATCAGATTTAAATTCATGTAACCGTTTGGTCTCACTTGAAGTTTCAGTCCAAGTCTTCTTGTTGTCTTGAATTCTCACAATAATTCATAAGATCTTCCACAGATCTCCAGCCTTCATCTTTACCTAGAACTTCACCATGTTCTGCTTCACAAATGGATATTTCCATTTCCAACTCAGCTTCTCTGAGTTCTTCCACCAGCCACTTCACTTGCTTCTGTTGTAGCCTTCTCTGTAACTTAGACCACTTCACTGGCTTTTCCCTCAAGACCCATCCTTGTCTTTGGTATTCCTGTAGTATCATCCTTAACACAATGAGTTGTTGTTTTAACTCTGCAATCTCCTTGTCACGCTCCTCTTGACGCATTCTCTTTCCATTTGCCTTGGCATCCTCCTCCTTTACTTTTCTTCTGCTGTGGTCATCCTCAAAACCTCTATTATCTCTGTTATGACTATCAGTAGTCATCTTCTTCTCTATCTTCATGAGTTCCCCACTCACTTACTATGAGCTACATTAAAGCCTCTACAATAACAAGTCTTCCCACCTGCCACTTACCTGACCAAGATTTCCTCTGTACTTGGTCTTTTGGCAAGCACTTAGTTCTCTATTCTCTCGAACCTCTTTGAGAACTTATCTCTACTCCTTCTAGGCTTCAACTCATCCTCACCTTTTAAGAACACAACTGTCCTCTTATATTTCAATCACACTGAAATATTAGGTTCTGAGCACCTCTTCTTTCACTCAGAAATTCTTACCAGCTTTATTCATTCCTTAGCAATTCTACCCACATCCTTTGTGGAGTTGCCTTTATGATCTTTATGTGAGCTGCAACAAAACTTCTGCAATAACAAGTCTCCTTCTTGCTACACATGCCTTTCTAAGCTTCTCTCCTTTGAGCTCAGTCTTTTGGCATCTCTCTAGTTCTTTCCTCTGGAACCATATGAGCACTCCATGCTCTAGGTTGCTGCAATCTTCTCACCTTCAAGACCTCTGCATGCTCTAGTTATACCATTCATCTGCACTTTGAATGGATTGTTCTATGTTTTCTTTGCATCTGCAAATGCTGCTACACTTTATCTCTGTGTGCCTACCATTTGTTAGATTTAAAATCTAATCTCCTCTTGCATGCATACACATCTTTAAAACATGACTCTTAGAACAAATTTCTCTCAAAGAATTCTTATACACAATATTTCCTTATTCTGCTCTGTTACTAAATGATGCCAGTGTAAGTTGCAAACACCATAATGATGCAACCTAAGCTGCATATACCCACAATATGCAAATACAGATTGCATGTCACACTATCTGTGTCCCAGGAATTCCGAATATTCCTTTGTCTTAGTCAACCTTCACAAATCAAGGTTTAACTAGCAAAAATATAACATCTGATGAAAACCCACTTTATCAAGGTTTAAGTCTTTAAGCGGAAATATATTTGTCTAACTATCCCAAGTTTAGACTTTAATAAACCTTTGAGCGGAGCCCTTAATAACCCTTGGTTAATTCTTATTAACCGTGCATGTCAACCATACCATGGTCTTCAGACTTTGGTTAAAATCCAAACTTAACCCATAAACATTAACTTCTCTCACTTCTATTATAATTATCATATAATAGAAATATCTCATAAACACACTTAACCTTACCTTTCCCCCATTCTTCAACCTTTTTCACATATTTTGATGCTCTATTTAGCGCATTTAATCCCTGCCGTTGATCTCATTCCTCGATTCGACGGTTATTGTGTCACCCGATCATCAATGAGCTTGGCTAATCTCCACCATTGGTCTGTCTCATCCGATCCAAAGGTTGTCGCGTCGTCCGCTCGCCAACAAGCCCGGACAATCTTCACCGTTGATGCAAACCATCCCATCGAACAGCCACCGCGCAATCTCACGCAAATACTTGCACGGTTGATATTAACCCGAGAGGACGCGAGAAAAGTGTTTTTTCTCTTTCCTTCGTTTGCTACGTGTCAGCCGCTAAAGCTAATCGCGTGAAATTTCTAAAGACCACTTACCCCCTTTTAAGGCATGTGAGAAACTATGTACCCTTTATGAATAGCATCCATGTGCTTTAATTCATCCTTTAAGGAAAAGCACTTAATCTCCTCTGTCCATCTTCTTCACTTTATTTTGCATGGCTTAATCCTAGCCGCCATCGCACACAACCTTGTTCGTTGATCTGATTGATCCAACGAATGTGCTCTACTGCTATGTTCTTTTTTATCCTACTGTGTAATAGCCCATTCGTTCGGCTTTCTGCCTGTGTATTTTCCTTCACCTTACGATATTTACTTGTTCTGATCTTGATCTATGCTTGCGCCTTTACGCTTCCTTCATAAACCTTTAGGTTTTAGGCAACCTTACATTTATTCCTTTGCTATGAAGGTCCTCTCCCATACTGTGTGTTCGCAACCATGTAACACACTCCTTTGCAGCTCTTCTCTGGTTCTGCACACATGCAACCTATGTTACATATAATTACTCTAGACCACACACAACTTATAATTCAATTACTCAACACATCACACAAACTCAGAATCGAGTTATCTGTATTAAATAACAAACATTTACACAGGAATTTCTTTCTCGACCTGATCTTCTATATCAGTGGCCTTTCTTTCCTATTCGTAGGCTTACATTCAAACCTATCTAATCTCACTCTAACTAACTGCCTGCCTCTCTACCTACTTCTCTAACTACTGACTCTCTATGCCTTTTAGGCTTACATTTATACAAAAGGTTCTATTGAGCTAATTCCGGTTCAGATACTTGATCTGCTGAATTGAATCTTGAATATCCTCTAAGTCCACTTTTAACTTCAGTTATCCCTAAGAATCCTCTCTAGTTCCACGAATCATGAGACCAATAAGAGTTACAATTGATTTCCAACTCTCTCAATTCCTACTAATCACTCATGTTCTCCTACATTCGAGAGAATTTACAAATATCCTCACAACATCTAATTAATTCCTATTCTAATCACTCAAAAAATTAATAATTACATACAAAGGAATCCAACTTCCTTGAAAACACAAGATCCCCTAAGTTAACTAAAATGTAATGAAATTGTTGAGTTGTATGCTCCTACATCAGATTCCCAAGGTTAAAATAATCATGATCTCCTGATCATGTGCTTCAGTCCTTTGTCTCCCTGGATCCCATAATTTGTTTTGTAATTTGCCTTTGGTTGCTACTATTGTTTGTTTTTGTTCTCCAGGTTTCCACACTTTATGTTGCTTTGCCCCATTAGCTATGCTTTCACAGTCTGTTGCTGTCTTTCTCTTTTTGTTGCTCCTTGGCCTTCTTACTGTTGTTTTCTTCTGAGGCACCTTCATCATCAATCTTATTATTCTTTCAATCTCTATGTCCAATTTATCTTTTGACTGATAATTACTTTGCCATTTGTTGTTGTACTCTGTCCACTCATCTTCAAACTATTGTTTGTTGTCTCTTCTTTGAAGTTGTTGGATCCTTATTGCCGCCCTTTCATGTTAGGATATTCCGACACATAGGAAATAGTTAAGTATAACTTGGTCTAGTATAGAGTTAGGTAAAGTGTGTTTCTTTACTATGTAATTTTGTAACTTACAATCCGACGGTCACGATATGTAGTGATCCGACGGTTCATTCTCTCCTCGGTATTACCGACACTTGATCCGTGGCTTGACACCCGATTGGTCCATGAATTCTATTTAAAGCGCATGGAGGGTCATTTGTAGGTTAACCGTGCATGAGAGAAGCTTATGTAAATGTTCATTCTTTTATTAATAAATTGTCTGTAGTAGCCACGTTGGCGCAGGGCGTGGACTGTTTCCCTCTCTGAGGGTTTTACCATGTCAAAAATACTGGTGTATTGATCTGTGATTTGTTTGTGAGCGGTGTCCTTTGGTGTTCTATTTGAGGAACTTACCCTGTAAATTCCTACATGGTATCAAAGCTATTTGAGGGCCGCATCCGTTGGTGATCCGAATCTGAAGCCGGTAGAAGTGCATTCGACTGCCATTCCCTAGATCTGTTGTTTTTGACTGCTTTCGGGCTGAGAGGACTGCTCTGTTGTGTTAGGAGCATCTGTTCCAGTGAAGAACCCCTTTCTTTTCACGTGCAAAGGTTTCTGGTAGCCCTAGCTACGTCATTTTTAAGATATAGAGGTATACAGTGTTTATTTGCAGTTTCAAGTTATTTTTCTCTCTGTTTATTATTTCGGTTTATTTAGCTTCTTTTTTATTACCAGATCTATACCTTTCACTTCTACGTATGCTCTTTGTCTTGCAACTCTGTGCGATCTGGGCAAATCAGAAATAGAGACGAAGGATTTTTCTCATGCGTATGCTCTTTTCCGCTGTGCCTTAGTGTGATCTCAGAAAATCAGAAACATTGAGGAAAATATTTAGTTTCCAGGTAAAGCTAACTTTAAGCCGTAAGGTTTGTTTTTTTTGTATGTCCGTGTTTGGTTTTGTGTTTTTTTTTTTGTAGGGAAAAAAGAACTTTCTCAAGCAAGCACGCAACCCAAAGCTTCAGTGACTAAAAAAAAAAAAAAGCCCCCCCCCTCTCCCTCTCTCTCTCTCTCTCTCTCTCAATCTTTTTGTTTAGCTCACTTGGTTCAAAGCTAATTTATGAGAGTAGAGGTCTTGGGTTCAAATCTCCTTTTTGTTGGAAAAGGGGCATTTTTTTTTCATTTCCGCACATTCCCGCACTTCGTCGGTGCATTCATCAACTTTTCTTCAAAAAGCCATAACTTCTTCATCCAGAAGCCGTTTCCAGAGTCGTTTTTTTTGAACCAGCCTAATTTTTCGAGATCTTTCCATTGGAACAATTAGTTTCAGAATATATAGCTTCAGTTTATTTTATAATGGAAATTCCATGCCAATTTATTCTTGATAGCACCAACTACTTCCAATGGTGGTCCTACATTGTGGATTTACTTAGAAGTAAAGGTCTTTACAGAATAGCCTCAGGCCAAGAAACCAAACCGAAAGATGAAGATAAGGTAGCTAAATGGGAAAATAGGCAAGATCAAGCACATGGGTTGATAGGGATGTCTATTTCTCTAGATCTTAGATTCCATATTGTAGAACTTGATACTCGTGATGAAGCAATGAAGCAGATTACTAAAGTTTTTGGAATGAAAAATGAACTTAGAGCCCATCAACTTGAAAATGAGTTGCTTACATTGGACCCAAATAATTTTTCTTGCATTGAAGATTTTTTGTCCAAGTTCAAGACCCTTAGACTTCTCTTGGAAGGTGTTAAGGTTAAGAAAGAAGATAATAGCCTTATCTATTCTATTCTTAGTAAGTTGGGACCAGCCTACTCTGTGTTTGTTTCCACCTTCCATTCTACAAGAGAAGCCTTCATTTCTCAAGGACAAACCTACAAGTCCCCTTCCTTTGATTCTTTTTGTGATTCTTTAAATAAGAGAACAGAAAACTCTTAAACATTGGTCTTCTTAATCTTGGAAAATATTCTAAGAAAGCGTTAACCGCCCAGCAGCAACCCAAATTCAAAGAATCCTAAGAAGTCGTATCCTAAAAGGAATGGTCCTAAACCAAACAAGGGTCCTAAGAAATTTCAGCCTCAAAATGAAAAATCATTTCACCAGAATGATAAGGCAAATAAAAACAAAGGGCAGAAGACTAATAGACATTGCCACTTTTGTAATTGAGATGGCCACTTAGAATCTAAATGCTTTAAGAAGATGGAAGCCTTGGAAGCAACAATGAAGAAGCATAACATCCATTTGGAGCACTCTTCAAGTTCATCTTCAGGAATGGCACTTTCTGCATGTGGTTTTCAAGCATCTTAGTCTGGCTATGCACTAAATGTATCTTCTTCCTCTCATTCTCATGAGTGGCTCATTGGTTCTGGAGCTTCTTATCACATGGCCAAAAACAAAGCCATGTTTTCTTCTTTAAATGATTGTAACACCAAAAATATATATGTTGGTGATGATAGATCTCTTAGTGTTGTAGGGACTGGAACTGTTCATACAGACAATGGTCAATTTAATGATGTATTATGTGTTCCAACCTTATCCTGCAACCTTCTATTTGTATATCAGATAACTCATTCAGGTGAAGGTAAAATCATTGAATTTTCAGCTCACGATGTTGTAATTAAGGACCTAAGAGATCCTAGACAGATTTTAGCTACTGGCATTACTGATGATTCTACAAGGTTGTATAACTTTCACAACTTTGGGTCATCAAATCTTCCCTCGGTATTTGTTGCTCATAAAGATGAAGTGAGCAAAATTTGGCATGAGTGATTTGGTCACTTAAACTATCACTCCCTTCAGAATCTATGTAAAGAAAATATGTTGACAGGTCTTCCAATGTTATCTTGCAGAGATGGTGTTTGTTTCGGATGTGTACTCGGAAAACATCATCAGGATAGTTTTGAAAAACATGCCTCTTGTCACGTCTCAGTCCCTTTACAGCTTGTGCATAGTGATTTATGTGGTCCACTTCCAGTTGTTTCCTTCTCTGGCTACAAGTATTTCTTAACTTTCATTGATGATTTCTCCAGACGCACTTGGGTATATTTCTTAAAACTCAAGAGTGAAGTATTTAACAAATTCTTGGCCTTTAAGGCTTTTGTTGAAAAATAATCTGGACATCAAATTCTTAAGCTAAGATCAGATAATGGCGGAGAATATGTTAAAAACGACTTCATCAACTTTTGCACTGAGCATGGAATCCAAATGCAACATACTGTTTCATATACTCCACAACAAAATGGTGTAGCTGAAAGGAAGAATCGCACCTTAAAGGAAATGGCTAATTGTTTGCTTCAATCTAAAGGACTTAGTCTTAATTATTGGGCAGAAGCAATTAAATCTGCAAATTACATAATAAATCACACTCCTACTAAGGTTTTAAAGAATATCACTCCAGAAGAAGCATGGAGCTGAATTAAACCGGATGTGAGTCACTTTTGTGTTTTTGGAAGTGAAGCATGGGCCCATATTCTAGATGAGAAACATAAATCTTTAAAACCTAAGAGTGAAAAATGTATTTTTGTTGGATATTCTGAAGATGTCAAAGGATATAGACTTATTCCACTTAAGTCCAAAAATGTTATCATTAGAAGAGATGTAAATTTTGTTGAAAATATATCAGCCTACGAGCCTAGTTCAGTGAATGTGCCACCTCTCTCTATCTCTTCTACTTTAGAACATATTTCTTCTTCAGATGATGAAAGCAAGGATGACAATCCTCCCCCACCTTCTCAGGATCCTCCTTCAGCTCCTCCACTTCCAAAATGGGTCCGTGCTACTCGGGATGCAACAGGTGATCTTGAGCGTGATCCTATAGATCAACGACATACACGTTCTTTACTGGATCAACCCTCAACGAATTATGATCCTGACACCTTTGTAGAAGCTTCAGGCCATCCAGATTGGGACACAGCTATGAATGAAGAATATCGTTCATTATTGGCAAACGATACATGGGATCTTGTTCCTCTACCAAAGGGACGAAAACTTGTTAGATGCAAATGGGTTTATAGAACCAAGTATAGACCAGATGGGAAAGTTGATAAACATAAAGCTCGTCTTGTTGCTAAGGGTTTTTTACAAGTTGAAGGCATTGACTATACTGAAACCTTCTCCCCTGTTGCCAAAATGAACTATGTCTGCCTTTTTCTTTCCCTTGCTGCCTCTTTCAAATGGGAAGTCCATCAGATGGATGTTAAATCCACCTTCTTGCATGGGGAATTGGATGAAGAAATCTATATGGAACAACCTACTGGCTTTATACAAATAGAATCCAGTCTTGTATGTCGGCTTAAGAAATCCCTTTATGGTCTCAAGCAAGCTCCTCGGGCTTGGTATGACAAAATGGATAGCTTTCTTTTAGAATTTGGCTTTTCTAGGTGTCATTCTGACAATACTGTCTACACCAAGAAAGTGGGCAAGTCTCTTATCGTTCTTGTTATTTATGTTGATGATCTTATCCTCACTGGTAGTGATCCCAACCTTATCAACCATGTGAAGTCCAACCTTAAAAAAGAGTTTGAAATGACATACTTAAGACACTTGCATTATTTTCTCGGTCTTCAAGTCTTGCAATCCAAGGAAGGTATTTCCCTTTCCCAATCCAAGTATGCTTGTGATCTTCTACGCCATTTTCACATGGAAGACTGTAAGCCAGCTCCTCCTCCCTTTCAGTCTGGAGTCAAACTTTCAGTCACTTGTACTTCCCCTGAAGTTGATGCTACCTTATACCGTCAACTTGTAGGAAAACGTTTGTATCTAACCCATACACGTCCTGACCTTTCCTTTGCTGTTGGCCTTGTTGCTCTGTTTATGCAAAACCCATGTGAAAGTCATTGGAAAGCAGCTAAAAGAATACTTCGTTCTGTTCGAGGTATAGTTCATTTTGGAATTCATTACAGTGCCAAAGCATCTCCTCTATTGGTTGGTTTCACTGATTCCGATTGGGCTGGTGACCCTGATGATCAGAAGTCTACTACCGGTTATGAGTTCACTCTTGGTTCAGGACCTATTACATGGGCTTGCAAGAAACAAGGTGCCATTTCTCTTTCTTCAGCAGAAGTAGAGTATCATGGTGTCGTAGAAGCTAGTAAGGAAGCCTTATGGCTTCGTCAGATCCTATCAGAGTTTGGCTTTCAACAACAACATCCGACTACACTTTGGTGTGATAATCAAAGTGCCATTCAACTATGCAAAGATCCAGTCCAACATCAACGTAGCAAACACATTGAACTACACATGCACTTCATCAGAAAACTCATTTATGACCATGTTCTTGAAGTGCAATATTGTTCAACAAATGATCAAGTTGTAGACATCTTTACAAAGGCTCTCACAGAGGCGAAGTTTACTAAACTTCAATTCATGGTTGGAGTTTAGGAAGTTGTCACTAAGGGGGGATAGGCTCTAGTGCCTCCTTCCTTCTCCTATTGTGTCATATTTGTAAATCCTTCAATCCTATCCCAAGTTGTTCTTAAGGGGGGATGTTAGGATATTCCGACACATAGGAAAAGTTAA
>APFE031553932.1:1147-25467 GCA_000404065.3 Pinus taeda | reverse complement strand
ATGAAAAACCCACAAAAATACACTTAGACTAAGTTATAATGTTTCTATGTAAAAAGCAAATGAATTAAAAAAATACATTATGCTTAGTGCAATACACTTTCCGCCTTTTTCATATTAACTTTTAATATTATTTATGTATTAATTCCCAAAAAATAAACCCTTTCCCGTATATATTTATTAAACCCCTTTAATATTAATATCCCTACCCCAAAGTTTGAAATATAAACTTTACATTATCTGAACCACGACAAAAGACATAATTAATCAATCAACGATTAATTAAGGTCAACCCATCCACCAATCATATCTCGCTTGATACCTTAATCCCCACCTTAACCCCTCATTAAGCTAAAACTGTCACACTTAAATGCCTGTTGGGCCCCTCCATTACCTTCCGTGCAACTCCCACGTCTGACCACCACACGATCTTTCCCCTCTCCATCGAATAGCCCATGTTGATTTTAGAAGGGCCCAAAACCCAAACTATACCCCCTCTAAATGGGTTGTTTTCCACTGGGCCCCCGAAGCGACGTGGCACTCGATGAATGGAATCGGGTGGCCTCCCATCAATACCACCAAGTGCCCAAAGGCTGTGCAAAGTAAACCACTTACCGCCAGCCCACCACCTGCCAAAATAGTCATTGTTCACCCCGCTATGCGACAAACTGTCACTGTTTACTCGTACCTGCCAAATTGACTTTTTGCGCATAAATCTAAAAAAGGCCCAAATCATTGTTTTATTGTTTTTAATTGTAATTTTCCATGCATGAGCTTGTGAATGTTGAAAGTCGTCAACCTACGTACACATAAACTCAGAAGATGCCAAAAGCTCCCAGATTGCCTTCCAGCCTGATTGAAGCCTTTTCAACTGTTCAGAATCGTGATTTACCTAGTTCAGACCCAACTTACTCCAAATTCCGGGTATTTAAGCCATAATCCATTGAAGGCCCTGTAAATTTCCGAACCACTCTCTAAGTTTTCTTAGTTGAAATCAAAGGGAACTTTAGTAACATAAAGCCCACCTAGAATTGAACCCCATTGCCTCAAAAACTGGAAATTTACCTTCCCCATTCTTAAATCCATAAGAACTAAGAATGGCAGCCCCAATTTCCATGGACATCAGATCAATTACGACTCCTCACTTGGACCTAGACCACCTTCCCGTTGCTGATAAAGATTTCTAAATCAAGGACACCTCTATCCATGAATCCACTCTCAAGTTATACTACCAATATAGAGACCAATACCTAAACCATGCTGACAAAATAGGTCTTTTGGAGTCTAATTTGCCTAAGTATCACTTCCTTGAGGTGCACATCTTTTCAAAGATTGCCCATTATTGCCATGCAAACTACATTCCCAGTTAAAGAGCAGTGATGTTCCCCGACCAAACCATACTTTTCACCATCATTGCCGAGTCAATCAATGAAATGATACAACTACAACTAGGGCAGAACTTAACCCCTATTTCCATTGGAGACCTACTAGAGAGATTCCCTAAACTTACCACTTCCAAGCTCACTAAAATGTTCTAATCTTTTATTGTGGAAGAAAAACACATCCCAAAATATCCTCCCCCATACATATATACCATATTTTCTCAATTTGGTCAAGACATTGTAGCAATGATATCTAGTATCTTAGGCTATACTACCAGCGAGTACATAGATGAAATCATCTTACCCTTCATGTCCATTTTCTCCGCCATATAGCATCCTGGTGTCATGTATGATTATGCGAAATTCATAGCTAACAAAACGCATGACCAATTCCTTAGAATGAGTAATGAGAGAGTATTTAAGTATTCTTTAGTTTTGTACCACCTTTTCTTATATTACCAAGCTGACAAGTTTCCCTTCACTCTCCAAAAGCTTGACACTAAAGGTCATCCTAGGTCAGTAATTTTCTGGACTCCTTTGATACATAAATATGATTCCCCATATCCATACACAGACTTCATAGATCTTTTTGTACATCCTGTAGTGACCATGCTACTAGGAAATCCTCCTCCAAGAATCAGTTCAGATATTAGGAGGATCCTGCAGCTGTCAAAACAACACAAAGTGGGAGATTGGTACATGTACCAAAATCAAACAGAAATTAGGATCTATGGTTGTGAGTTGGCCCCATATAAATTGCCCAGATACCTCCAAATGAGGTTATTTGCTTTGGAGTACTACAGGTAAATAATAAACTTAGATGTGGTGCATTTTGTTAAGGCCAAAATGAAGGCCTAGCTTAGAATCAAAGATTAGCTATGCCCCTTTGTATGTAATAGCCGAGAAGTTGGAAAAGAAGTAGAGGAAATCCTTCAGAGACTTAAACTAAAACAAAGCTTCATGTTGAGATATTATCCCTATGACTTCATCTACAACAGAAGATAGAAAAACAAGATGGCTCCCTACATTCACCATTGAATCCCTAAGATAGATAAATATGAAAACCAATTGGAATGGGTGGAGAATACTTTAGTAGACAGGGATAGCACTAAAGTAGCAATTGAAAATGCCCTAATTGATTTAGAGAAAAGGCTTGATGAAGATTCTTTCCTACAGGTGCGAGGAGAATCTCAAGTCCAAGGAGAGTCCCAAATCCAAGAAGAATCATAGGCACAGGGAGAATCTCAGGCACAAAGTGAATCACATATAGAAGAAAAATCCCAGGTGCAAGAAGAGTCAGAGCAACTAGACCTATTAGAGGAATTAAATCAAATAGGCATACAACAGCCCACTATGAGTACTCCCCTTAACTTGCAAACTCCTCTAAATGAGGAGAAAAACCTCAAAAGGAATAGGGAAGAGGCCACTACATCAAGCAGAGAAACCACACAAACATATGCAGAGACCAGCCTAGTCAAAAGGTAGAGATTAAATACGGTTTCAGAATAGGAATTCACAAAGGAAACTATTGGGGCCACCAGCACAAAAAGATAAAGGAGCAGGCCTGTCACCTCCTCTGGGGCACACTAGAACCTTCCACATAAAATACTTAGATGTTGGAAAGGCAACAGAGTGATGAAGTGTCCTACTTTAGGATGCCAGCTGATAGGGATCAAGACATAAGAGAAAGGTACATGGATATAAAGGCTAGGAATGAGAGGCTAAAAGGATAGACTTATGCACAGTACCTAAAAATGGCACCTACAAACTAGACAAGGCTCATGTCAGCCTATGATGTGAAAGATGGAAAAATGTAGATAACATTTGTGAAACCTACCACTTAGAAACCAAGAACAACAGCTGACTTCAAAAAGATAGATTTTGAAGTGTTGGCGAAGGACATACATCCTATTGATCAGATTGAGCTGCACAAATAGACAAGGGAGATGGTTTACTCCACCTTGACAGGGAAAGCCATCGTAGCTCACCAATTGTAAAATTCCCTAAATAACATATAAGCTCAATTATAATTGGAAAAGGCCTCTTCATAGGCAAAAGACACCAGAATAAAGTCCTTAGAGGACTTAGTCATTGAGTTGGGACATGATCCCAAAGATGTGAACGCTAATAAAATATTGGTCAAGAAGAAAAATGATGACATAGCTACTTTGAAGAAGCAACTTAAGATTCCACCACTACATCACCCACAAACAACAGAAGCCCTAGAGACCCAAAAAGGATAAGAAGAGCTTATGGACTTGGTCCTAAAGCGAAATGACAAGTTGAAAGAAATAGAGAAAGAATTGGCCACGTTGATTTAGTCCAAACAAAGTGAATTGGCCACCACTTCTACAATTTCCATTCCCACAGTGACAACTGCAATTCCCTTAGCACTGGCACCATCTTTGGCACCAGCAGCTCCACCTACCATAGCACTGACAGTCACAGTTGAGTCTACAACAGTAGGAGCTTCAATAAAAAAGACAACAGAATTGGTGAAAGCCATGGAGGAAATTTCCATCCAAGCAATAGAACTTAAAAAGCTTAAGGAGAAAGTGGCAAGCTGAGAAACTGACTGTAAGCTTGCCCAAATATAGTAGAGAGAAGAAACACAAAAAGCCCTAAGGATGGGTGAGAAGATTAAGGTCCTAGAGAAGGATTTAACACTACAAAAGCCACTAGGACAGACCAAGGAGACGCTCTGGGCCAATATCATTGACTCTGTCAATGATATTTGGCCATCAATTCAAGTAATATTTGAGTACATAGAACTGGTGAAAGTGGCCACTGAAGCAATTTCAAAAGGTAAAGGAAGATTTAGGAGGCTAGCCTGAGGATGCTAATCGACTCATCCACTTCTTAAACAGCAAGAACAAACATGAACTTAATGAGATGGGTGTAGAGAATAGAATTGAAGCTATCATAGAAGTTAAAAAGGTTCTTTCCAAAAGAAACCTAATGGTTAACTTAGAGGAAAAATGTCATAAAATGCAGGTGGGCATTGACATATTCATGGAAAAATTTCAAATTTTGAGGGAAAAAGGCCTTCCTAGTCCTTTGGTCATCCATGATAAACTTATGACCCAATTGGACTACACTGAAAGATTACGAAAGTTGGCCAAGGATCAAGCAATCACTTCAAGTATCAAAGCCCTGCCAATAAGGAAAGTATTGTATGATACTTTGGAGGATCTATTTTTTCTGGAGCATGAGGTGAAACACTTGTTTGTCACCAAACCTAATTTTTCCAAATACACAGAGGCAAACAAGATCTATAGGAGAATGCTCAAAGTAAAGTTACCTGAGGATGAATGGTGGGAAAAGATGACAGATTTACTATAAATTACCATAGTAAATCTGAAGGCAGGTAAGAGACAGATAAACAGGGTCAAACAGTAGTAGGTTAAAGAGTATCAATGAAAGATGAAAGATAAAGATTATTCCAGCATACAAATATCAGCCAGCTAAAAGCGCTAAAACTCAACAGTAACATCCAACACTACCACAATAAGAGGGACAACATGATGCAGTTTTCCATCTGTCTCTATCTTCATGCTTGAAGATATTTTTATTTCCTTAACTAAATCTCAAATTGTTATGAGATATTTTGTAATTTTGTTTGTATAAATAATTCACATTTCGAAGTATTTAAGGTGGATTCAAAGACATTTATGTAGACTTTTCATTCAAATCAAAATCTTATCGTATCAAAAAACTAGATTGGCTTGTTGGATCATGGAAATAAAGTTCAGACATTTTACAGGATTCTTGTTTAAAGCGAAAATCAAATAAGTATTCTCTCATGTGTATTATTGTTTTTACTTATGTTTATTAATAGTCATATGTGTTTCTATGAAATCTGAATGTTAAACTAGGAATGATATTTTAGAATTTGGTTCAATGCACTCTGTCTTGATTTTTTACATTCTTAATGTTTTTTGCTAAACTATCTTAGCTAGGCAATTCTTAGCTACTCCTTAGCTTCCATAGTTTTCCTTGTGGTATATGTAGCAAAGGATTCTTAATTGCCCTTTGTTGATGATCACTCCCTGTTCCTCATTCTGATCCCAGTCCAAGGATTCTTAAGTGCCCTTTTACCCTGGTTAGAATCATTCCATCCATTAGCCCTTGAAGGTTTGCCTTTTGTTTTGCTAGCCTACCTTGTAAACACTTCATTTTAATGATTTGATCTAGTTATGCTATCCTTTTATTGACTTGATAGCCCAATGGCTTGAAGAAGCCAGCTCTACCCCTCTGTTCCTAGAATTCCACCACCAAACCAAAATCAAAACCTTATGAACATTAATAACTAGCCTAAAATCCCACCCAAACAAAGTTAAATTATTAAGAGAGAGCCCTCTATGGACTTAGGTTGCCTATAACTTGAGTCTAAAGATTGGTTTGTGGTTACCTGGGATTACTCCTTATTTTGATAACTTCTAGGGAAGACTTCTGAGTGATAACATAGTGGCAACCATACTAGTGAACTTAAATCCTTAGTCTTAATAAACCTTTGAGAAATTTCAAGTCTTTATTTCAAGCCTCTTGAAGGGTATATTAGAAGTTATTTACAAAAAATTCATAAAAAGAAAGTAATTAGAAAAATTTGAAATTCTGGCTTCAAGGAGAACTCACTATACTAGGGCCAACCCAGATCCAAACCCTCCCCAAGTATTTGATAATCCTAATCTGATTTCAAGAATATCCAGGAGATAAGAAAGTTCAATCATTCCTACACCTTCAATCAAAGAAGATTCATGCCCATATGAGTGGTTGTTTCTAGAAGACCTCCCCTTTGATGAGTCATTTGACCTTTCCCTGTTTAGAACCAGGTTTGAAAGTGCACTTGATGACATAGTTCTAGACCCAGAGTTTATTGCAGAAATTCAAGTCCAAAAGGAAAACATGTCAATTGATCAAAATATTCTAAATTCCCCTTAGTCATCCCTTACTATTGTGAAGATCCCTAAGCTTTCTGAAATAGTTTCAACTCCCTTTAGTTCACCATTATTCCCTTCCATCTTTGAATTTAATTCCTCACCTCCATTTATACCTTCACTTCCCCACCAACCTATCATTACACATCAGTCACCCATCACTCCCAATTCTCCATCACCCACTATATCACCTCTTGGTACCCCAACCCCACTTCTTAGTCTTGCCCAACTTAAAGCCATGGAAAATAGATATGCTCCTCTTATGTTACCTACTCCACGTGGTGCCATGCCACAAGATTACCAGAACAAATTGTCCAATTTGATGCCATAGGACCTTACACAACACAATGACATAAAAACAAAATGAAAGATTTCTTTGAATTACATGAAATTGATATTGGAGATGTCCAAATGAGATTGTTTGCTTAGACTCTAGTTGGTGATGTAACAACATGGTTTAGATCTTTACCTGCTAATAGCATAGACACTTTAGAGGTATTTTATTAGCAATTTTTAAATATATGGGAAAAGAAAAAGAACCCTCTGTAGATCCTTTCAAAATATGAAAACATCAACAGAGGACCAAATGAAACAGTCCAGGATTACTGTACTAGATTCAACAATATATATAATGCAATACCAATCAATCTCAGACCCCCACCTGGCTTATATCTAATAAAGTTTACTAATGGGTTTGATATTGATATGGCCTTCCAACTTAGAGAGAGAAATCCTCCAACTTTAGAAGACATGCAGCGTGTAGCAGTTAGTGTAGAAGCTAATTTGCTAGAAAAAAGAGCTAGGGTTAGGAATGAAAGGAGAGGACCCTTAAAAGATGAAGCCTCATCCTCTGACCTTAAAATAGATGCCCTAGCTAAAGGAATGGAAAAATTGATGGATAGGATAGAGAATATTGGAAAGAAGCCTTACTGGGATAATCAACAAACATCTCCAATGAGAAATCCAAACTTTAGAAAGAATCAAAATCAAAACACTGGAAAAAATGGACTTGATCAGAATATTAGACCTCCTTTTCAAGAAAACTATGTTGAAACTTATCATTCAGAAGAATTTGAACAAGACACACAAATTAACTTAATGGGATTAGATGAGGAGGAAACTATCTTTTTAACTCAAGATGATTAGGGATTACATATGCTTCGACAATTGTAGACCTAATCCGAAGAATCGTTCAATTACAAGCAAGGGTATGACTCTGTTATCTTAGAAGTGCACAAACAATACAACTTGAGGAGTCAAAAGAACACTGATACTCTTGACCAAAACAAGAAAGCAATACCAAATCAACCCAAGAAAATCAAAGTAGTTCTAGTTACAAAGACTCTCCAAGTCCTCTGTAGACCAAATCAGAATCCTTCTGGTCCCACCATTGTATATATAACCAATGGCCAACCCCCTATTGATCAACCATCCACTTCAATCCCCTCCAAGGAGACAGTGGAGTAATCTCCAAACAACACAATAGAAATTCCACAGAAAAAGACTTCAAATGCAGAAAAAGAAGACCAACCTATTCCAAATCTTGCCATGAAAATTCCAAATTCTCAAATAGAGAAAGCCCCTTTGCCTTTCAATTTAGGAGCAGAGGTGTCTAAGCTAAAAATCTCAGTCCCCTTAATAGAGTTGATTAAAAATTAAACTTACAAGTCTCAAATAAGAAAATCCTTAAACTTCGTTGACAATGAAGATTCTGTTAAGTTGTTTTATGATCAGCCTGAGCTTATATTCGGTCCTGATGTTAATGGAAAACCATTAGAAAGAGGGATACCACCCTTTTATATTAGCCTTAACATTCATGATAAGATCTTACACAATGCAATGTTAGATTTTGGAGCTTCACACAATTTAATGCCTAAATCTGTTATTGTTACCAGGAATAGTTTCCACTTAGAGCTACTATTCCCACTAAGACTGGTAGCTAGCTTAGAAACAAACAAGTTAAAACTACTTTCATTTTCCTTTATGAAAAATAGACAAGAGGGGAACAGGGGACACCAACCTTTGTCTTGCGCTTGGTTCCTTGCTTGGTTCCTCTCCTTCTGGATAGATCTTTGCCGCTCCTTCTTTGTCCACATAGCTTTAGAGAGCACCTGTGGAATCAAATCAGCATAATACTATCGAAGAACAAAGACCTATATTCATAAAAAACACAGGACCAGATATTTATTAACCACACAAATGCATATACAATCAAACATACACAAATGTGGATGAAAACTTGAATAGATTTATTAATATCAAGAATAGCAAGAGGATTACAACCAATTGTTCTGACCCAGCATCATCCTCCAGCAAGAAAGCCCTTCTTCACCTCAAGTAAATCTTAGATCACCCAACACTATGAAGTTACACCAGAAAACCAACATCACTTCTCTACAAGATACAAGATTCCAGCCTCTGGATCTCTGTGATGAGGGATCCATATATAGATGATTGTAGGGGTTGAGTCAGCTTCTGGTATTTTGAATAGTGTCCTCTCTCTAATAGTTCTTGATTCCACTTGGAGATTGATGATCTCTTACTCATCCCTGATCGAAATCAGAGAGGCAAGTGTCAGAGGGGAATTTTCTGGAAGATTCTATGATCTTCCACCTTGCAAACTATCCCTGCCATTTGTCCATTCTCGCCCATCTCACCCTACAGAGGGCCCATCTAGTATGCATCACACCCTTTACACTGGGAAGGTGATATTCATCGCACCCTCTGCACTGGGCATTCAGTATGGTCCAGTTTTGACCATTTCTAAGCAGTTTTCTATGGAGAACTTTTGGGAGATGAGGTAATCAGCTAACCTTGTTCCTTTAGGTAGTGAAGCAATACTTTTAGGGACTTAGGAGCCCTCAGTTTATGGACATTTATGATTGGGGTTGTAGTGCCCAAAAATGTCTATAACAGTTGCCCCCTAAAGCATGAGGTCGTTAATCTTTTGATGTCGGGTGAAATGATTTACCATGAGGATCCGAAGCTTTTTCGAGCTGGGAGGCAACCTGTAATAAGATACAATACAATACATTATCTTCATATATTTTTCATGATCTAGCTGAGGCGGGCATTCCCATGCTCAACTTTATAAATTCACTTTCATGTACATAGGACAGACAACCATCTGTGTAGCAGACTGATGATTCGGACGGCGTCATCATCCTTTGATTTAGATGATCATCTGTTCGACAATGATGTACATTTGATGTCTTTATATTCCTAAATATATCGTAGCCCGGATGGATGAAACTAGATCCAGGGTCTTCAAAACTTGTTCCATCTTCACTTGAAGTACAAGTCGATCCATGTGAAAAATGTTCTGGAGTCGAACATGGAGACATTGCCTAATTACCAGCCAATGATGTAAGCTGTTAATAGGGATGAGAGGAGTCACCAATAATGTCAATGATCCTCAAGGTACTACAGTACAATTCGCGTGGTGTGAAAAACGGACTTGGCGTCGATCACCACGTAAAATCTTCCGATTGAAGGTCATTGATGTAAACCTGTCGCCGAAAGTGAGAAACTTGCCATTGAGCCATGCAAGCTTCAAAGTACTGAAAGGGGTTGTTCCTAAGTCAACTTCTTGGATAATGAGTTGATGTTGACAAGAAGTGACCCATCATAGGAGGGCCTTAATGAATCCCACATCTA
Source organism: Pinus taeda (assembly GCA_000404065.3). Taxonomy (NCBI): domain Eukaryota; kingdom Viridiplantae; phylum Streptophyta; class Pinopsida; order Pinales; family Pinaceae; genus Pinus; species Pinus taeda. The sequence continues at coordinate 15,494 of APFE031553932.1, read as the reverse complement.
TGACAGGGAACGGAGCAAATGATTTTGGAGGTGAAAACAATCTGATGATACAAGGTTTAGGGTGGCAGTCATGAAAGAATGGAGCGTGAATGTATTGCAACGGATGAGACACAGGTCAATTCTCTGAGCAACTTCTCTTGAACATATTGTCGACACTGACGATGGATTGGTAGAGTTAACCCCAAAGATGGATGGTGTGATGGACCAATGGCGATATGACTAGTGAATGGAACAACCCAACCCAACTCAGATGCGGAGAGAAAGTGTCATGTTCAAGAGCGACTTGCTACCAATAAAGTTTCTTCAAGTTTTCCTCCCAATTTTCCCCAGTCATTGCTGACCAGTACCTCTTTATTTTTTCCAAGCTTGAGGAGGATAACATATGCTTGTTCTATAATGCGCCCTTCGGGCGAAACCATCACTATGTTTTAACGAGCCTAGCGATAGTGAAACTCGTTCTCGTCCATTTGGACAAGTTTGTCGCTATTAGGTTTTAACGAGTTTAACGACAAAGATAACTCAGTTCTTTTCAATTTTAGAGAGTCTGAAAGGGATGGAAAGGAAACTCCAATGATAATTTTTCTTCATATAATCCCTTAAGTCCAAAAAAGGGTAAAATAATACGAAAGGGATGAATTTTCGATAGTTTTAACGAGCCGAACAATATAAGCGCTCGATCTTTTTGTGTAATAATCCCTCAAGTCCAAAAAGATTAAAATCTAGAGGAGGGATAGCACTTCTGATGACTTTAACGAGCCAAAGAAGCTAATCGCTCGACAATCTTTTCATATTTTACGAGTCAGTTGAAAAGAGCTTAAAGGAGACTCGTTTTCCGAGGAACGGGTGATGATTTCAGGTAGCGGCTGATTCCAGGTAAGGTTTGGAATTTTCCAATCATGACAGTGTCACAAGGATGGCTAACAGAATCACTCTTCGCAGATGTTCTTCAAAAGGGGTAAATAATCAAATGGAGGCGAATGATCGGCTAAAACAGAGTGGAGGTGATGATGAGAACACGACCAAGGCTCAAAAGCTGATGATAATGCATTCACAATGGTTATTTACTGGGGATCACTTCATTTTTTAATGAGATTAAACTCTGGGGGAAACATTTACTCATTTCTTATGTTTATTTTTTAACGAGCTTGAATTCGACATTAAAACTACTCGTGCTAGTCATATATATATTTTTTATTTTCGGAGCTTTATTTCGATTAAGCTACATGATCCTGTTGCAAATATTGATGAAATGCTTCTTTTGATAAATGTCACAAATGTCTATCTAATACATAATTTGCCAATGAGTCTTTCAATGTGTTTAAATTTCTAGAAATATGCTGATATTGAATGAAATCGAATCGTCTTTCCAAAATTTTGACCCTTAGGAACATGCGATAGATGGCTGGATTTCGTACAGAATAAATACCAGCGAGTTGTAGAATGACGAGTTGTGAGTCTAGCCTGACAACAAGTTGGCATACGCCATGTGCGATGGCATTAGACATGAGTTCTATCAACGCACTATATTCAATGATATTGTTCGTCGACTGACCAATACATGCCCCTCTGAAACTCACTAACTCACCACTAGGATCGAAGATGGCCCAGGTCGCAGAAGATAGGTTTCGTGTACTACGACTTGCTCTGTCGGCATATCCAACGAATGATTCTAGTAAGTTCGACATCTGCAACAAATACAAAAAGGGGATTACTGAACCAAAACAATTACCCTTAACAAAAACAAAAAAATGTAACAAAGGCATAGGGACTACTGTGCGGAGTTAAGCATAGTAACGCTTGAGGTACAACCCATTGCGGGGTTGAGCCAGTGGAATCCCATCATAGTCCATCAACTCGTTGGCTCCTTTTGCTAATACACATTTAACAATATAGGGACCCATCCATAAATATTTGAACTTCCCTACTCCCAACTTATCGGTCTCCTGGTCGTAAAGTAAGACTAGGTCACCTTCTGAGAAGACACGAGGTTTGACATTTTTGTCAAACTATGCTTTGACTCATTTCTTATGGGCTTCATTAGCCAAAGCTACATCACGATGCTTTCATCCAATTGGATTAGTTCCAAGAAACGAGCCTCTTCTTTTGAAGTTCCGGGGAGAAGGTCGACTGCGAGCTTGAGGGACGACATTTCACACTGAACCGGTAAGATTGCTTCCAGACCATACACTAGTTGAAAAGGTGTAAACCCAGTTGCATTTCTCACCAATGTTTGGTATTCCCACAAGGCCGAGTACAAGATCAGGTGCCAACTCCATTTATGGACTCCAATCATCCTTTGCAACATGCACTTCAGGACCTTGTTGATTGCCTCAACTTGTCCGTTATCTTGTGGATAGTACAGAGTAGAGCTGTCGTGGGACAATCCTAATTTGGTAGCCAATTCAACCATCATGTGATTGTGAAAATGCGATCCATGATCTGTGACTATGGCCTGCGGAATACTGAATTTGGAGACTACATGATTAAAAAAAAAGGGGCAGTCGTTTCGTCGCTGTTGTGTAATGTAGGCATCGCCTTGGCCCATTTGGTAAAATAGTCGACGGATAGTACGGAGTAGAGCTGTCATGGGAAAATCCTAATTTGGCAACCAATTCAACCATCATGTGATTACAAAAATGTGATCCATGATCTGTGACTAAGGCCTGCAGAACGCTGAATCTGGAGATTACGTGATTAAAAAAAAAGAAGGGGCAGATGTTTCGCTGCTGTTGTTTAATGTAGGCATTGCCTCGGTCCATTTCGTAAAATAGTCTACTACGACTATGATATACCCATGTCCCCCGGCCGAGGTGGGGTTAAATGTCATGAAATCTATGCCCCATTTAGTGAATGGCCCAACAACAACTACTGGTTACAGCGGTGCGGGTGGTCTTCTGGTTTTGCTATCGAAGATTTGGCAAGCATGGCAACTTCTTACTGCGGTTATGCAATCGTTGAACATTGTTGGCCAGAAGTATCCTGCTCATAGATTATTTTGTGCCGTAGCATAACCAAATTGATGCCCCCCACACGCGCCTGAATGACAATCATTCAGGTCTTTTTCGGCCTCCTCATGTGTGAGGCACCTCCGCAGAACTGTATCAATACTACGACAGTAAAGGGTATCACCGACGATCACGTAGTCTTTTGATTGGTATCGAATGTGTCGTTTTCCGGAGCGTGAGGTATTAGACCTATATGTTTGGGTTTGGAGATAGATGATTATATCTCCGTACCACAGATTGCTTAAAGATATCAGAAACAAATTTTCATCCACGATTGCTTCTTCGGATATTGCATCGTTGGACCAAGATGGGAGATCACATAGTAACTCCGCGAAGACCAGGGCTTTCTTTGATTTGGATTTTTTGAATTCTAGATCAAACTCTTGTAAAATTGCTATCCATTTTGAATATTTCCCCCCAGAAACTGTCGCGACAATATATAAGTCATGGGGTTGCAATCTGATAAAATGGTAGTTTTTCTAAAGAGGACATAGTGTTGAAATCTCTGTATCTCTTGAGCATTTGCTAGGGCTAGCTTTTCAACGTAGAAGTATTTTATTTCCATATCATTTAAGTTTTGGCTTAAATAATATATAGGATGTTCAATTCCATTATCCTCTTGAACTAAAACCATCCCTATGGTTGTATCCACTGCAGCTAGATACAGGTTAAAGTCTTTTTGATAATCAGGAGCATACATTAATGACGCTTTTATAAGAGATTTCTTTCAAGCATCAAAGGAGGCTTGCACGACCTGATCCCAAATGAAGGGTACTTATTTTTTCAATAGACGAGTATAACCTTTAGAAAGTTCAGCGTAATTTGGAATGAATCTGCTAAGAAAGTTCGCTTTCCCTTGGAGTTTCTGAATCTGAAGCAAATTTGAAGGTGGAGGCAAATAAATGATTGCTTGAACCTTACATGGGTCGAGACAAATCCCATCCTTTGAGACCACAAAGCCAAGTAAATGACTATAACTGACACAAAACACACATTTGTGTGGGTTGAGTCGTATCTTGTAGTGTCGACAACATAGAAAAATCGCCCTCAAATGCTGCGGATGATCTGTCTGCTTTCGCGAATGAGCCGGAAGATCGTCAAGATATGGTTGAACGATGTTTTTGATGTCATGGAAAGCATAGTTCATTGCTCTCTGAAACTTTTCCCCTGTGTTTTTTAATCCAAAGGGTAGCTTGTGATATGCGAATGTGCCCCACGGACAAATAAAGGCAGTCTTTGACTGGTCCTGTGGGCGGATATTTATCTAATTATACCCGGAAAATCCATCCATAAATGAAAATATTTCACATCTGGTGCATTCGTTAATTATCTGGTCAATAAAGGGCATAGGGTAGTTGTCTTTTGGACAAGCTTGATTTACATCCTTATAATTGACGGACACTCTAATTGTTCCTTGTTTCTTCATCACAGGAACAATATTCGATACCCAATCAGTGAGAGGAACTGGGTAAATAAAACTAGCATGGAGGAATTTTTCAACTTCCACCTTGATGGCAATGGCTTTCTTGGGGTGCACCTGCCGTAGCCATTGTCCTACTGGTTTGACATCTGGGTACATCTTAATTTCATGTTCAACTATGCTTGAGTCAATGCCTGGCATTTCATCATATGACCAAGCAAAGACATCTCTAAATTTGTGAAAGAGAGCGCTATATGCTTCCAGTTTTGAAGAAGAACAAGATTTTCCGACATGAATATTCTCTACAACATCTGTTTTGGTTGAGATATGTATGGCGATAGTCTCTTCAATATTGGATAGGTTTCACTCGGAATCCACTGTATTTACAGTATTCGACAGAAAGTCAAAAACTGAGGGATGGTCTAGGTCACTGGAATTATCTTCTTTCCAATTCAAAAAATGGGAACGATGGTGGTAATCTTCCCATGGTGCCCTGTCAATCATCATTGATTGAATGATTCCTTCGTCTGTAGAATGTACTTGCGACCAAGGATCTGAAGGGGTGCCATATTCCTTAAACCTATCTATCCAAATGCTTGACGAGCGTTGATTCGGGTTTGCCTCCCATACTGAAAACAATGATTGCTATAATATTTCCAGTGGGCTTAAAGGCAATACCTGTAGATGATCCATATTAATATCGTTTTCAGACATATTTTGAATGGAAGATATCATATTGCAGGTTCCCACTTTAGCCACTTCTGCCAAATTGGTTGGAGGTGGTAGGATAAAAGTTCCCATTAATGTGGGGTCTTTTAGTAGGCCTACTCTGATATTTTGAAGCGAATTAGGGCTTCCATGGATCATCAGAATGCTTCCTGTAACTTGTGAACTATTGGGGATAAAAGTTTGTTGGTCGATTATTGTAATTCCTGCTTCGAGAGGAAATGAAATCTTCCTACAGTAGGTCGACACAACGGCAGCCATGGCATATATCCATAGCCTTCCAGTAGGATGTTGTAATCGAGGTTTCCATCGATAACTTCAATATCAATTTCTATTGTTTTGCCCCCAGTTCAACTTTCAAGTTACTTAATATCCCATATGGGGTGTATGTTCGTCCATCAAATGCTTTTAATGTCATTGATGATCACGACAAGGTTGGAGACCCTAAATTTTTCCAGCAACTCATCGACATAATACATGTGGATGCCCCCTCATTAATAATTGTTCTATGAACAATTTTGTTGAGGGCTTTCACTTGAATGAGGAAAGCTAGTTGAGCTGGTATCTGAGGGTCGTATCCTTTGTGATTAAAGGATACGAGATTGGCATCCGTTCGGTCAATCCCACCTATTGCTGAAAATAAAGCCTGCATTTGGGATGGGCAATTTAGTAGTACCTCAAGTGTCGACATCACGAAAGGGGATTGAGCTAGATCCTCCACTATATTATAGTGTTGTGCTACTCTGGCACGAGGATTAAACGTCGATTTGTGTACTACTTCCTTTGGCGATTTTGTTGTTAAATTAGGAATGATGGGTGGCAAAACTTCGGTCGAAGTTGTTGTCGAACTACTAGGTTGACCATTATCCTTGTTGTTCGACATCTATGGATTCCTGTAATCTTTATTCCTTTTCGATATGAGAGCATAATTTAGTTGCTTTGAAACCGAAAAAATTAGCACTTGGGACAGGGAAGCATTTTCTCTAGCAACTAGATTTGTTCCTGGGTTTGCAAATGGATCAGTCAATACAGCCGAGGTTTTTGAACTCTTGAAGAATTTTCTAAGTTCATCTTTATATGGACACTCTCTAGTCCAGTGATCCTCATCACATATTAGGCATGGACTTCTTGGTTTCTTATCCCCAGAAGGGTTTGCAGAAGATTTTTCAGGAGATGACTCCTCCTAGTTCTTCTTCTTCCCTTTCTTCTTCTTCTTGCCTCCTGGTTGCTTGGGTTCTTTGCCTTTGTCTGTCAACATGGCATTTACTTCTGAGGCTAGAAGTTCTTCATCTTCGTTTTGACTTTAAACCATGTGGGCCTTTTTCGACGTAGCCTTTATGGTTTTAGTGCTTTTCGTACTTATCATGCCATCGCCTGCATGAGAGTCTTTGTTTGATTTAGGAGGGGGAGGAATGGAAAATTCTGGTCTAGGAGCATCGGGGATTTTATTGTAGAGCATGCTAGACTAAGTATAGATCAAGTCTAGATATTGTGCATGAGAAATGACTTACTCTTCAGTGACGACTTCTTCCTTTGCCACATATTCTGTAATAGAAGGTAATAATGACTTAATAAACTATTCAGCCAATAGTTGATCAGGAACATATGTTTTTACCATTCTATGACGACGTCGCCACTCATGAATATGATCAGATATGTGAGTGGCCATCATTTGTTTGAAATTGGTAAGCAACTCAGTTCCTGTTTCTTACCTTATGGGTAACTGAAAATGGGTTAAAAAGGTTGTGGCTAGGGTACTGAAGTTATCAAACGAAGCTCTAAGCAATTCGATATACCATTTTGTTGCCAGACCAGTTAACGTTCGCTGAAAGAGATGAAGTCTGATCGAATCATCATTGAGGGTGTTGGATGAACACCACCGATGAAAGGTCACCACATGATTTGACGGGTCTTCACCTGGATTTCCATTAAATTTAGGAATATCAGACGGAAGTTTATGTGGAATCGTCGGCCACCAAGGGGTGTAGGCAATTGGATTGTTTGTTAGTCGATTTAGATCTAGTAACTCTAAATTTTCCACAAAAGGAAACCGTTGATTCAGGCTTCGTTGAGCATACTCATGATAAGATGGAATTGCCTGAGCAGTTGGTCTTTGCATACCAGCATAATGCATTTGATGCAGGTAACTTTGGTAAGGTTGATGGGTATAACCATTATGATATGGTTGATATTGTCCATTTTGATTATACGGCTGCCCATTACTTGCAAAGACTTGTTGCTCATATCCTTGGTAAGCTTATTGGAATTGCGGTTGTTGGTATTGCACCAGCCATGGTTGTGAAGCCATGAGCTGTTGTCTAGTACTGACTGTTTGACCAGGATGGGGGGTGATGGACCCCGTTTAAAGCTGTGTCATTCCACTAGTTGGTGATTGCGGTCGTGTCATAGGAACGAGAGGTTGTTGTATTATAACCTGAGAAACCTGAGGTTGGCATACAACTGGTAATACTTGTACTTGCGACACTACCACAATAGCCAGCGTAGTGGGGATATTTTTCATAGGCAAACTTTGTTGCATTGAGTATACAACTCTTGGTTGTTGAGGCAAGATTGGCACCCAACTGCTAGATGTAATTCCAACATAACCTAAATTCTGTTGTGAAATCTCGCATGGTTTTCCTTCTGAAGAAGGCAATGAAAGGGTATACGGTCCTCCATACGATGGTAATCCAGTACTCAAAGGAATGATTTGCCTTTGAGGACCGGTTTGCCCAAATTGACACTATGAAGGATCACTTTGTTGAGACTCAACGTAGGAGATTCCAGATACAATTCTGGATGAACAAACAGGAATATTCCATACTATCGAAACAGCCCCTGGATGGACTCCATCCATTGATTGAGAGCTATTTGGGGCAGATGGCACTCCGACAAACATTGTCGGGCTAGCAGCAGGAATTTCTGCCTCTACTGTGTTGGATGACATAGTCCTAGATGTTGACGGTTTTTCAGACATATTAAGCCTATCCAAAAGATTCCTTAGCGATTCTTCAGGAACTTTAGATGGTGGGAGAATAAATTCTGATGAAGAAGGATATAGGGTGATCCCAACTCCGAATTGCGTTGGAGTGTTAGTTGGAGGATCTTCCACAATCTCTTCTATGGCAATCAATCTAGGAGGAAGAGGTAGACCGTCAGGTCCATAAAATATTTCTGATGCCGAAGAAGATATAAATTCTGTAGCAACATAAGTTTGGGGAGTAACACCTTCCGAATTAGCTGTAGATGGAGTCGGTTCAGGAATAGAAGTGTTTACAGTCACACTAGGATCAGTTGTAATGTCCTTTTGTTGCTGCGGAATTTCTTCCATAGAGGCAGGGATACCAGAAATGTTCGGTGTAACCAGAGTCTCTAAGGATGTCGGAGTACTTGCCCCAAGCAACCTAGGGGACTTTGATTTGGTCAAATGAGTTCGCTTTTTCTAGAATAGTTTCGTTTCTGGAGTCAACGACGGTTGACTCATAAGTCTCCGTGAATGATGGGGTTTTGATTGACTTTCTTCCACGATTGCAAATTACTTGATCAACTCAAAATAAAAAGGGAAAAATGTTTCCGAATTAAATGAATTTTAGATGCTTTGACACTACTTGTTTTTCAATGTTTAAGAGTTGAGAAAAAGCAAAAGATGACTCTAGTCGCCTTCGATTTTTAATGAGCCTGAAGTGACAAGTGCTCAGATGGACCTTTTCCTTTAAGGAGCCTGAAAAGGAATTAAAGAGACTTCTTTGGAAATCTAGGCAGAGGGATTACCAAACCAATCACAAAACTACAGAATACTTTTTATGGTACGGCAGTCAATCTTCCTGAATGTTGTGTTCAATGCATTGTGATCGATAGGGTGGCAGACAAAGCTTCCTAAGGATAAAGGATATAGCCTATTGTGGTCTCCCAATTTATACTCAATGGTATGTGGGAGAACAAGTCTGTACTAGCACTTGTCGTCTCAAAGTGGAGGAATCACCCAACCAAAAATGAAAACAACAGTTACCAGTTTTTACGACGCCAGAATACGTCTCTAGCCTAGACTTCTAGATGTTGTCCGTTAGGTTCCAAACCATTTTTAGATTCATTAAATTTATTTTATAGTTGATCTTGTTTAAAAATTTTCTTTTCAGGTTCACCGCATGATGTGTATACAATTCCTAAAATGCAGTCTAAGATAATAAACAAATGTTTAATCTTCTTTTGGCAATGAAAAACCTAGCTACTAAGGAAAGAGAACTGAGGGTCTTTTAACAAAGAGGACAGAGCACACACTAAATGCACTGTCCTAAATCAAACCAAGCAGTCTAAATGCAAATGCACATGCATGTATTTGTTTTCAGCCTTCTTAACGTATTAACGACAAGAAGAATGCTAAGTGCAAATTTGAATTATTTTCCAAAGCGACAATACTAACAAATTTATTTTTCAAAATGAAGTGAAGATAACGACAACACTTTGCGATTTCGAAATGAAAATTGTTTTCGACACTTGAAAAACTACTAATTCAAATCACATACAAGAGTATCAGTACAATCGACTATCAATAACAATGGGATTCTTTTCTATGACTAAAAATAACACTTGCGACACTTTCAGATCAAGGAATGATAATCTAATTATGCTACTTCTTTGTAAAAGAGAACTGGAAATGGCACACAATACATAAAAACACTTACAGTTCTTTGCACAATGGAGGTGGAATGATGGAAGAGAAGAGGGTTTCCACAGAGATATACTAACCACAGACAGCAAAACTCCTAAATAGAATTGAAAAGGGTGAAGAAAAACCAAAGTCTGAAGGTAAAATTAACCTTCCCTGACCATTGCACCTGTCACACAGGGAATCCAGTATGCAGCGCACCTACTACACACAGGAAGTGAGATGCATCTAGACTACCTTGAAGGGAGGGTGTGATGGTACCAGTGTGAGAATTTTATCCAGTCTTTGATCACAATTTGCAGTTCAGTTCATTGATTTAGGCCGAGTAAGTGATGTTCAGTAAATATAAATCACAGGGGTTGATCTAAGGAGGTTACTAGAGCCAACACTTAGGGAAATTAGAGTGTTTGCAGATTGATTGTTCAATTTATAAACAACACCTGAAGATAGACTGAAGCAGCATTGATCTACTTTGCACTTGCATAGCAAATGCAGTTTGAACGGTAGCTGGCTTGAATTCAGGCGTCGTCTGTAAGTTTATAAAACAAACAAAAAATATACTAACAAACAATCTATTCGCTCCCCAGTGGAGTCGCCATTTTGTTACTGGGAATAGTGTCCACTTGGAGCTGCTATTCCCACTAAGACTGGTAGCTATCTTAGAAACAAACAAGTTAAAACTACTTTTGTTTTCCTTTATGAAAAATAGACAAGAGGGGAACATGGGACACCAACCTTTGTCTTGCGCTTGGTTCCTTGCTCAGTTCCTCTCCTTCTCGATAGATCTTTGCTGCTCCTTCTTTGCCTACACAGCTTCAGAGAGCACCTGTGGAATCAAAGCAGCATAATACTATCGAAGAACAGAGATATATATTCATAAATAACACAGGACTAGATATGTATTAACGACACAAATGCATATACAATCAAACATACACGAATGTGGAGGAAAACTTGAATAGCTTTATGAATATTAAGAATAGCAAGAGGATTACAACCAATTGTTCTAACCCAGCATCATCCTCCAGCAAGAAAAGCCTTCTTCACCTCAAGTAAAGCTTAGATCACCCAACACTATGAAGTTACACTAGAAAACCAACAACACTTCTCTACAAGAAACAAGATTCCAGCCTCTGGATCTCTGTGATGAGGGATCCATATATAGATTATTGTAGGGGGGTGAGTCAGTTTCTAGTATTTTGATTAGTGTCCTCTCTCTAATAGTTCTTGATTCAACTTGGAGAATAATGATCTCTTACTCATCCCTGGTCGAAATCAGAGAGACAAGTGTCAAAGGGGAAGTTTCTGGAAGATTCTATGATCTTCCACCTCGCAAACTATCCCTGCCATTTGTCCATTCTCACCCATCACACCCTAAAAAGGGGCCATCCAGTATGCATCGCACCCTTTACACTGGGAAGGTGATATGCATCGTACCCTCTACACTGGGCATTCATTATGGTCCAATTTTGACCATTTCTGAGCAGTTTTCTGTGGAGAACTTCTGGGAGATGATGTAGTCAGCTGACCTTGCTCCTTTAGGTAGTGAAGGAACACTTTTAGGGACTTAAGAGCCCTCAGTTTATGGACATTTATGATTGGGGTTGTAGTGCCCAAAAATGTCTATAACAGTTATGGAAAAATTGAACTTGGACATCACTAGGCCATACAAAGATTTGTTTTCATTTGATTCAAGTCAAATGAAGTATCTAGGATTAATCAAAGACCTGTGTGTTTCCTTAGTACAATATCCTGCTAAGACCATTCTTATGGACATAGTTGTTGCTGATATACCACCTAAATATGGCATGCTATTGTCTAGATCATGGGGGGCTAAACTCCAATGATCTTTGCAACTTGACATGTCATATGCCACAATTTCAGTCTTTGGACATCCTAAAAAACTATACAGGGAGACCCTAATGACATATGTAATTAGTAGCCAGGCTAGGCCTCAAAACTTTGCTATCTATTCCATGCATTCTGGCATTGATTCTTTTACTTTGTACAATGTTGAACAAACACAAGAAACTGCTTCAAACAACTTTATTTCAGAACCAAAAGAAATTGCAGTTACAGTTCAAAATGAAATTTCCAAACTCAAGAGCTTTTAGATAAAAAGGATGATCAAGATAACTTAATCAATGAAGATTTTGTTCCCCCAGACAGTAAGAATTATGAACATGAAATATTATGGCATCTTGAATTTGATGGGTTAGTGAACAAGTTAGGAGCAGGAGCAAGAGTGTGGATTTACAATTTAGAGAATGATTATTTAGAGGGCCATGTTTATAGATTGAATTTCAAATGCACCAAAAACATGGATGAGTATGAAGCACTTCTTTTAGGTATCAAATTGGTTAAAAAAGTTAGGAGCTATAAGAGTTTTTATTATGGGATATTCTGAGTTGGTTATAAAATAAATTAATGTTGTATATATGACCAAAGACCCTAGATTAAGTTTTTATAGAGGAACAGTTGTAGAAATATTGAACACTTTTCTAGAAACTAAGCTCGCAGTCATTCCAAGAAAACAAAATATGCAATATCATAGTTTAGCAATGTTTGCCAGCACTTGTAAGTTACGATTCCAACCTAACCATCAGTACACTGCTAAGGTTAGGGATAGACCTGCTATCCCAGATAACTTGAAAAACTGGAAAGTATTCACTAATGACCAACAGATAAATAATTTTTTAACCTTAGAGGAGGAATATGTAAATAGTAATATAGATATTGACATAACCGTAGATCCTGATTTTAAAGATGAAATAGAAATTAACAAATTAGAAGATGAAGAGATAGATAGATTTCATCCTACGAAATTTACAAAATCATATGTAAAAAACCTAAAGCAAGTTGAGATTGAAGAGATAATTAATGAAGATTATGAAATTATTAACGAAGATTATGAAATTATTAATCTCAAAGACAACTTTTTGCCCAAAGGATTAACTCCTTTGGAAGACTTGTTTGATTCAAATGATGTCCCTAGAAAACCAAAGATGGAACCCCTAAAATCTGATATAGAGGAGTGCAACATAGGTGTTACACTGAAATTTGTCACCATGACTATCTGCAGTTAATATGGCTCCATCAATAGTCATATTATCCTCCTTGTCAAGCCTAATACCTCTACTCTTCATGTCAAACTTCAAAAAGAGAGAAAGTCAGTTAAAAACATGTTTATCTCTGGGTACGCAGGTTCTCTCTAACTTGCCTGCGTGTACGCACTCCAAACACACTGTACCTGCGTACTTGTACGCTCTGTAAGCCAAAGGATGGGTGTGTACCCCTGTAAAGATCAAAAGGCGTGAGTTTCATCTTTAAAAAGTTACTTGTGGTCACTTCTAGAGCCTTCTAGAAGAGTGTTTGACGTGTATTGAGCGCCTCCAGATGGTTCATGCATCCCAATGATAGAGAAACTTATCCCATCAAGAGAGGAGCTACCCCATCCAAAAGAGGGAGTATCCCATTGATGTTGGAACTGAATAACTTCCTCTAGAACACTATAAATACAGGCTTTGGGCCAGAGGAGGAGAGGTTGAAAGCTGAACATTCCAAAGGGTAGATGCTGCTGGAATTAGGACTTCCATTGTAAACTTGTGAGGAGAGATTACCATCCTTTCTTGTTGCCATAGTGGAAGTGGGTGAGCTTGTCAAAGTAGAGGAAATCTCTTGTTGGACCCTGGGAGGAGCTTGCACAACACCAAGGCTCAGGTTGTAATGGTTCCTTTTTTGTTTCCTTAATACAAATAAGTCCATTCTTCTCAATGATTTGTTGTTAATGAATTATTTCATGTACTCCTTGGTCTATGTGATGAATATGCTTTGTTTTATGAAATATTCAGGTGTTATGTAATCGTTTGCTTGTTAGTGTATGCAGGTCTTAAAGTGAAGGAGGAGCTCATTTGGATCAACAAGGTTGGACTGCTACAACAAGCGTTGGACCTAAGGTAAGATCGAAAACATTTGAATTCTTGTAGAATGATGTATATCTAGAGAAGGATAGCTCTTGTTTGGTTTGTTTGTCACTAGAGAGTCTTAGACTCCTAGGGAGGTTAGATTTGTCCGCAAATATAACTCGTTCCTCATGACAAATTGGCGATTCCACTGGGGACTCCATTGTTGGGTTTGATTTTTCCTTTAATCATTGCTTTGACCTGAAAAGAGTCTGATTTATTTTGCTTTTTGGTTGTTTAACTCTGTTTTTGGGTGGCTTAGCTTAGGGTCAGTTTAGATTTTAGTTTTTCTTTGTTTTACAGAAGTACGCACCCTCTGAGTTAGACACAGTGCGTACTTGTGCGCACTGTATCTGTGCACACAGAGCGGGCACGCACCTGGTTAAACAAGTTGCCTGCGTACCCTGGTAAAATTTAGAAAATTTCCCTTTTTTATCAGTTTCTCCCTTTTGAATTTGTTTTTCTTAGTTTTTTCTGCCCAGAACCACTATTGACTGTCAGAAATCTTCACCTATACTTTTTCCATTAGCATCGATAGTTTTAGTGAGATTCCTTGAGATTTTAGCCT
>APFE031553930.1:83999-116159 GCA_000404065.3 Pinus taeda | reverse complement strand
ACTCTGCCTGAAGAAATAGAATGTAAACACTTCCTGAATAGTAGATCTGATGATCAACAGCTCCGATACCATGTAGAAATCTTGAATAATAAACACATATTCAATGGAGATTATCCTCATCATGTACTATTGTAGAATACATACACAATACATAAGCTCCTCTACATTGATCATCAATAAAGCAGCATCAATAACAATAAAACATCAAGGGCATGCACACATTAACACAGTATGTAACATGGGGAAAGCTTACAACTGAAAACCCCACACTATTTGTATATTAATGATTGAGAACATGTAACATTACAATAGTCAATACTTCTCACAAGTATCCAGACTATTCTCCACCTGTTACACACAATACAGCTCAGATCTGATCTCCAAATCTATTCCACTGCTTGCCTGCCTCCACTGCTCAATACCTACTCAAGAATGGATGAGAATGGTTGAACCAAACTCGTATTTACCTCAAAAAAATCACTCACACTGGGAATCACGTGAGTAGAGGCTATAATCACTTGGTATTGGCCAATTCTCATTGGCATAACTCAATCCCATTGATTGTGCAAATTCTCATGCACAACTATAGTCACAACTAATAGCAATCTGATCCTCTAACACCTGTCCCTGCTGAACTGAACATGCACTAACATGCAATTGAGTTAACTGATGTATTCTTTAGTTGCATTATAAGTTAATAATTAGTTTAACAACTCATCATTAGTCTATTTGCAGTTAGACTAATTACAACTAGTTTAACCAAGTCAAACTGAACACAACTCCATCAACTCCACAATCAACTCCACCAAACTCAACTGATTGAGTTCTATCTGAAGTCATGCATGCAACAACTCAACTGACCCACAAAGAAAGCGTCCTTCTGATAGTTGCTGTGCACATCTGTAGCTCAAACTGAAGTGCTCAAGAGAATAAGATAAAGTTTTATAGTATCTAATATTATTATAGGCCTATAATATTTGCTGCTCTATAATTGATTAACAGTGTTCACCGTTGTTGTTGTCTAAATGGAGTCCATCTATTTTTTCCAACTTGCCAATCATCCATAAACAACTCCTGCAATCATAGACATGAATCCCATATGTCTAAAATAGACATAGTCTAAAAATAGACTTTGCGCCATAATTTGCCTGTGGGCCCACTTAGTGAAGGCGACTCTTTTCACTAAGCTCCATCACCTTGTTGCAATATCAACAATCGGTGGGTCAGAGTGGAGGCATGGCGCAATGGACCGGGGAAATGCGATGGAGCGATCGTCGAAATCGGCGGATCGCCATCGACGAACAATGGAGCGGGCATATTATATATATGCGTAATAGCCCGACTGTGATCGTCGAGATCGGCGGATCGGCGTCGACGATACCAAAGGGGAAGCCAAAGGGCCGTTGCAACTAGCGATGCGATATGGCTGGACCTGATAGGGTTCCAGAATGCAAATGCATAATATTTGAAATCCACCCAAAGCCATTTTAAGGAGATTTTTAATGTATTTCGCCTGTTTCGTTTATCAAACAAAAAACCAAAGGGGTAGGCCAATTGCAATTGCGATAAGCAATCCACAAGCAGACCCGATATGGATATAAAGCGGGATTATAAAACTTTGAAGTTCGGAACTGTGTGTTCAGCAGATTTTCCCGTGTTTGGCAGCGTTTCTCTGTATAAACAAAAAACCACTGCTCAGAGGAATTTTAAGCGTCGATTGCTTTGTCCGTTACCAAATAGGTGGCATCCATCCCAGGAAGCATTTAGCAATGATTGCTAACGCTTAGAGGAGGAAAATGAAGGGACAACGGCTTGAAGACAGACAGCCCGAGAGGGGAGATAAACACGCAACGCGATTTGGCTTAAAGGCCACAGAACGACAGAAAATAGGGGCTGCTGGGTTGTAGAACGATGGCCAAATTATGTTGGCTGCTGAGTTAATGTTGGTGGTCGAGCTATTGTTGAAGATTGTCTGTTGATGAAAGCCAAGCCAAGGCAAAAGGAGCAGTGCAAAAGAAAAAGGAGCAGTTGAGGGAGCCTTTGGGGTCACTTGAAGTTCAAGTGAAAATTCAGAGAGCGTGAAGGTTGCAAAAGGCATAAATGAGTTAGAGCAGGAGAGCCAAAGAGCTAAGAGCCCGAGTTAAAGAGCCAAGAGTCAGAGCCAAGAGCCAGAACCAGAGCCAAAGAGCTAGAGTCAGAGCCAAGATCTAGAACCAAGAGCCAAAGAGCTAGAGCCAAGAGCCAAGAGCCAAAAGCCAAAGCTTCAAGAGCCAAGGGATAAAAGGGTGTCTGAACCCATTGTTTATGTGTAGAGAAACAAGAGTTGAGTCAAAGAATTGTAAAAGACTTACACCATAATCCCAGAGAGCTAAGTCAAATTGACAGTCTTGGTCAAGTCATTTTTATTGTTTTTTGTTTTAGAGTCTAAATCATAGAGTTGGAGTCTTGTTTCCACTATTAAATAAAAGTCAACAACCTTATTTTACCCCTTATAAATCCCATATCATTTCAGCAATTTCATGTATCTGGTCATTTTAAAATTTTGAAGGCGTTATGAAATTGTCTAGGAGTTTTCATAGCACGCTACGAAATCAGGGTTTCCTGTTAAATCTTGTCTAGCTGTCAAATCCACCAGAATTTGTTAGATTTTCATCATCACGTGTCAGTGCATGAACCTTACCACTTACATGCAACCATTCATATCCATCATTAGATTCGTTAGGGGTCATTTGTCCGCAGTCATTTCAAATTTCAAAAAAAAGGAAGGGTTAATTGATCCTGGACATATTCATGTTGATCTTGGTCGTGTTCATGCAATAGACATTTGATACAATTCTTAGTTTGAGTAAACAAGCCCATGGTGAGCAAAGATCAGAAATCTTCATCAAATTCAAGGGAGGCAGCTCCTCAATTAAGCAAGGCATTTTCTTCCAGCTTGTTTTATATAAAGCAATTTCAAAGCAGAAAATGTCAAAAGAAAGGAAGATATCACAAGAGCTGAAACAGGACTTAGCCCTAGGGCTAAGGAAATATCATCACCAGTACAACCATCACCAATGCACAAGAATAACAGAAACAAGGTAGTTAGCACTCAAGAAGAAAGACAGATCTTTGAGGAGGTTAAGGAGAAGTTGAAGCTTGCCAAGTGTGAAATCACCAGACTTGAGAAAAGGGCAAGAAGACATGCAACTGAAAAGGTCAACTTCAACAAAATGAAGGCGGAGTGGGAACATAAGAAAAATTCAAAACCTCAAGCAATGAGCAGAAAAGCTCAATATTTCACTTGGACCGTCCCTGCTATTAAGGAGGCAAGATACATCAGATGGATTAATAATAGGCTCAGAACCAACACTGGAGTGATGAAGAGGCAAATTGAAGACTTGGAGATTCAACTGAGTAAACCTGAAGGGCATCCTTAGCTAAAATAAACCACACAGTAAGTGAGGAGTCTTAATACAATTTTGATGTAGAACTTACCTTTTTGTTTTTGGATGGATGATGCCAGTTTTGTATGGCCTATTAGCATATGGTGAAGCCGTTGAAAAATCCAAAGAAAGACAATTTTGAAAAAAAAAAAAAACTGTGTTTTTGACTTGCACTACGAAACTGCTGAAGGTGACAGTTTTGTTTTTTGAGGATCTATCTTGAAAGAAAAAGGGGATTATTTTGAAAGGGATGTTTTTGCAAGGTGTAATAAGATCATTTGAGAAGGTTTGAACCCTAATCAAACGGTAAATTCAAGAAATTAAGACATATACACATACCAAACCTTGCGCTACAAAATCACTGAAGCAACCCTTTTCAGCAGAAAAATTGTTTTTACTAGTCAACTTCCAAAAGGGTTCCTAAGCAGCTGAGAACTCAATTTTGAAAACTGAAAGAGGCTTTTCTTCCTAACATACTAAAATACAAAAAATCTTTCAGTTTCTTCAAACTCATTATGATCTGGGAGAAATGGATGACCCAACTTGCGCTACGAACTGATGTAGGTGTAGTTTTTCACAAACAGTTTTTTCTTGTTTTACACATGTTTTTCAAGGACGGATTTTGGACAGCTCGAGAAGTTTTTTAAAAAACCAAGAGAGGTTTTTGTTCTAGACAGTATGGACTACAAAAACCTCCTTCAGTTTCATAAAATATGTCATGGATGAGAAGATAAAGGCTTTGTCCCATGTGCTAATTTTCAAAGATCCTGAACCTAAAAACAGGGAAACATGTTCCCTAATTCCTAGGGTTTATCGTCGGCAGCAAGGTGACAATGCGGGAGGCTTCATCAAATTCGAATTCATGGAGTTATAGGTGTCAAATGGAATATTTAATTCCTAGATAAGGTTGTTGTAATCATAATAAGGAGTTACACTCCTAGTTGTATTAGGTCTCTAGAACTGCTAGTTAACAGTCAGTTATATTAAATAGTTGGTTTTAAGTGTTAATAGGTGTCAAATTAGGAAGAATTCGAATTCCCCTCATGTTGGAGGAAGGAATCTAAGTCATGTAATGAACTCTATATATTAGAGAAGATGTAAGGCACTAAGGGTTGAAAATTTTCAGAGAAACTCTCATATTGTGCTTTTGTGTAAGACTTTGTTTTAAGTAATACAGTATTTGGCTTTGCTTCTCAGGAATCAGAAGGAATTCAATGTTCAAAATGTCTTATGGTTGTCCTCTTTTCATTATTTATAGTGGTATAAATGAATGATTACTTAGAATTCACTGATTGTGCTCTAACTTCCTTCATACATTTATAGACTGTGTTTTCCTTTATGCTTCTGAGGTACTCTCCATGTGTTGAATTCTAGATGCCCTGACTTCCATGTAAAGCTAACATTATTGTCATACTGAAGAATTTCTTACTCCATAAGCCCAACGGATATTTTCTAATTGTGTTTCAACCATTTACACTTCTTCATTTGTTTCATAGAGTTAGCCATCTAATTCATTATCAAAATCTTTAATCTAGTGAGAGAGCCCTCTCAGGTTCAGGAGGCTAAGCCTCAGCCAAAAGTTGGTTTGAAAGAGTTACACAAGGTCTTCCTAGTCAGCAGCTTATCAGGGCTAGGTTTTGTGATAACAGGCCCACAGGCTAACCATCCTAACCAC
Source organism: Pinus taeda (assembly GCA_000404065.3). NCBI lineage: Eukaryota > Viridiplantae > Streptophyta > Pinopsida > Pinales > Pinaceae > Pinus > Pinus taeda. The sequence continues at coordinate 111,059 of APFE031553930.1, read as the reverse complement.
CAACTTTAACTGCATTCAAATTCAAATATGTGCGAAGAACACATAGGTAAAGAACTAATGATGTGGTGTAACAATATGGTGCTTGGATTGTGTAGAGGAGGTCACGGGATTGAACCCCAACACCACCATAAAAATTTCACACTGCCCATAACATGTCCTTTAGGGAGGGGCACGTGGCGGCCTCTGAGCTTGCCACTTGTCCCCTCCTCACTGGTCATGTTCTAAACCAATCACAATATGCTACGTCACCTCCACTAAGAACCAATTAAAACTAACACTTGGTGAGCTTTGAATGGATGTTGACCACATTTGACCTTGCATAGTCACCTACCATGTCAACAGTATGGATTGTTGACTGTGCATTTTTTTTTAATTTCTCATTTTTGGCAAAGCGGACATAACTTGATAACTTCCTCATACAAACTCAGTTTTCAGTGAAACTAGTTGTGTTAGGATTTTTTTACGGAGATGGACGCTTTCATTTGAGTTTTGATCCATTCTAAGAACTTTGATTTTTGAGCTAAATACTATGTGCCTGATCATTCCTTCCTAGTAGAAGCCTTTTGGACCCCAAAAAATACTATCAATTGTTCATCATATGAGGGTACAACTCCCTCACCTTATTGATCTACAACCATTTGGCTTTAGAAGGCTTTTGTCCCTTGAGTGCCACTCTAAGGTATTCAACATTCCCTCCCTTCGAACTCTTGGTTCTTCTGTCAAGTATGAGATCCTGCTAAAGTTCATCAAGGTATTCCAGTGAGAAATCATCTATTGATGGCAGTTGAACATGCTCTCCTTGATCATCAATCAAAGGAGGCTCAAAAAATCTCAAATTCTCAACATTAACAATAGAGTATATTTGCATATAAGGAGGAAAATCAAGCTTAAATGCATTGTTACCAATCTTTTCCCGAATTTTAAAAGGACCATAATGAATTGGCTTAAGCTTTTTACCTTCCCCTTGAAGTACCTCTTTGCTAATATATAACCAAACTTCGTCTCCAACTTGAAATTTGTGATCAATATGGTGTTTGCCATGCCTTGCCTTGTAGTTGCTTTGACTCTTTTCCAGCTGTTCCTGCACTGTGTGATGTATCAACTGAATTTGCTTTATGAACTTCCTTGCCTTATCGATGTCACTATGACCATCGATGGTTACATCTTTCTCAAGAAGATTAATGATTGTTCTGTTGACCACCACGGTTTTTCCATTAGTTTGCAGATGAAAGGTTGTACTATTCTTCAACTTTGTGTCCATCATGTCCCACAATTTTGACAAAAAATTCCCAACAAATCTAAAATCTCGATCACTTACAATGGAAGTAGGAAGACAAAATGAACCCAAATGTTTTGGAAGAAAAGATGAGTTGTTTGTTCAACTGTAATTTCCTTTTTACATGGTGTTAAAATACACATTTTGTTGAACCTGACTACAAATACATACAAGTAATCATGACCTTTCCTTGACAATGGAAGGCCTCCTACAAAATCCATTGAGATACTCTCCCATGGACATGAAGGTACCAGAAGTGGAGTGTACAATCCTAATTTCCTATTACTAGGCTTACTTGTTGCACACACAGAACATCCTCTAATGAAACGAGATACATTATCAAACATACGTGGCCAATAATAATACCTTTGGAGATTTGCTATTGTCTTACCTACACCAAAGTGTCCAGCAATCAATGAACTGTGTGCTTCCCTTATAGTATTGTTTCTTTCTCCCTGTGGAATACACAACTTGCCCAAGTGATACAACAAACTATTATGTACATGATAATCCAACTCTTCAATTTGGTTTCCTTGTCTCAGGCTTGCATACACATCTTGAAAGTCATTATCATATGCATATTGCTCAATGTAACTTTCATGCAAAACAAAATTATGCTTGAGTATAATAGATGAATTTACAATAGACCTTGAAAGCATATCAGCTACCTTATTGTAGATTCCCCTTTTGTACTTGATAACCAAATGAAATTGTTGTATAAAACCCATCTATCTGAAATTTCGTGGCTGCTGCAAATTTGACTGTCACTGTAAGTACTGCAATGGTTGATGGTCAGTATGGATAATGGTCTCCTTTCCCATCAAATAGTGTTTCCATTTTTTGACACTTTGTACCAATGCGTAAAGTTCATTGTCATAAGTGGGATATTTAGTCACATCTCCATTAAAAATTTCAGAATGAAATGAAATGGGCTTACCATGTTGCATAAGAGCTGCTCCCACGGTGTAATCACTAACATCCATTTGAATCTCAAATGGTTGTCTAAGATCCGAAAGAGCCAATATTGGTGTTGAACTGATCTTTTGCTTCAAGGCATCAAATGCTTTCTGCTATATGTCTCCCTAATGGAAGACTTTCTTGACACTATTCAATGCATGTAATGGTGCTGCAATGGAAGAAAAATTAGCAATAACTTTCCTCCAATATTGTGTTGCCCCTAAAAAGCTTCTTACCTCTGTAACTGTATTGGGCTTGTGCCAATTTAGAATGACCTCAAATTTAGAGGGGTCTATCTTCAACTCACCTCCTCCAACAATGTGTCCCAAATACACTAAATAAGTCTTGCCAAATTCACACTTTGACATCTTTAAAAACAATTGTTCTTTTCTCAAGACATCAAGTACTTTGTTTACATGCATGACATGTTCATCTCTGGATTTGTTGAATATGAGAATATCAACTAAGTACACAGTGACAAAATCATCTAGAAATGGTCTCAATACATCATTCATAACTCTCATGAAAGTAGCTAGAGCATTTGTAAGACCGAAAGGCATAACAAGCCACTCAAACAATCATTGTTTATTTCTAAATATGGTTTTCCAAATGTCCTCTTCAGCTATTCTAACTTGATTATAACCACTTCATAAGTCTAACTTAGTGAAATAATTTGCATACCTCAATTGATCAAGCAAATCATCAATTCTTGGGAGTGGATAATGATTCTTTACCGTGATTTTATTTAGTGCAAGAAAATCCACACAAATGTGCCAAGTCTCGTCCTTCTTTGGCACCAAGACAATGGGTGAACCACATGGCAAAGTAGATGGGCATATGATACCTTTGTTCAACAATTCTTGAATTTGCTTCTTGATTTCCATGCTCTCCATATTCGACATGCCATACATGCCAATATTTGGAAGTGGAACATCTTGCTGCAACTGTATCTCATGCTGAATTCCCCTCTTGGGAGGTAACCCCTTTGGTTCCTGAAACATCTCGCCATGCTTTCTTACCACATCAAACAAATCAGATTTCAATTTGTCATCACAACCTTCAAAAGATTCATCATCAATATCAATTTTTTTTGTTGATCATGAGAAGCACAAAAATTTTACTTGCATTTACTAGTCTCTTCATCTGTCCCGCATTAACCAAAGAAATGTTCAGCTTTTTGCGACCGGCTCTCACAATGTACTCCACCCCATTGTTGAGCAATAAGTATTTGTTCTCATGGCGATAAAATATTGCTTTCCTGTCATATAAATAAGGACAACCCAAAATGATTCTTGATATGTCAAGTGGAACTACATCTAACTCAACTTCATCAATGAACTTTTCAGTAATGGCAAACTTGAATGAACACTTCCTTGTAACCTGTAAATTTGCATTATTGATTATCCAACCCAATGGATATGGCTTATGATGAGGTACAGTTTCAAGGTTGAGCTTTTTGACCAAGTCTTTTGAAATTAAGTTTGATTGTGATCCACTATCAAATACTGCATTAATCTTTGTATGATTTGATATTACCCTTACATGGAACAATTCTATTCTTGATTCTTCATTTGGAGTGTTGTTATGACTATGTCAGGAACTAGTGCTTGCAACAACTTCTTTTACTTTTGTGACCATGGATGAAATCTTGGTCTCATCACCAGAATCTGATCCAAGGTCATGTTGTGTTGTAACGGTCATCTTTTGTTTTCCCTTATTGTTTTGTTTCTTAGGCCTTAGTTCGAGATGTAATTTCCAACGATGGGCTTCATCATGGCCAGCTTTGGAACAATGTTGGCATATGGTTTCCCCCCCTTCTTTCTTCACACTTGCATTCTTCTTTCCCTTCCATTCCTCCCCTTCTCTTTCTCCTTAGCCTTGAAAGGCTTCTTCTTACTACCCTCTTCCTGAACGTTCTTTCCACTTGCTTCAAGGTGCGTGGCTTTCACACATACCTCATCTAAATTGCTTGGATTGAACATAAGGATAGTATGTTTTAAATAGGAATGTAAACCCCCAATATATTTCAACAGTGTATCTTGGGAATTCAAGTTTACTCCTAACAACAAAGCCCTCTTTCTAAGCTCCTAGGTATAGACTTGGACTGTTTGGCCTTTGAGCTACCTAAAATTCTACCAACTCATATTGGATTTTAGCATATAGGCTAAAGGGTAAAATTGAATTTTAATTGCAGAAACAAATTCAACCCAAGAAATGGATATCTTACCATGAATTCACATTTCCTCTTGAGTCTTTGCTTCCCACCAGACTAATGTTGCTCCTTCTAGCCTCAATGAAGCCAACTGGATCTTTATGTCATCTTCTTGAAGGTTCTGAATTCTGTAGTATACCTCCAATTGTCGAATCCAATTGTCTAACTTTTATGCATTCACCTCACCATTATACATGGGAATTTCAAACTTAGTGTCCAATTTGAGTAAGGGAGTTTTTCCTTTTAGGGTTTGGGAATGAGTATGGACAGTTTTGGTGGTGGAATTGGAAGATGTTGTTGTTTGAGATGTTGAGGATGATGAAGATAATGAGGAAAATGAAGATGGAGGAGGCTTTCCTCCATTACCCTTTGAATCCTTCTTATCATCCTTTTTATCTCCGAAGCTTCCTTCTCCATGTGGAGGCTTATAACTCTCTCCAGCCATTCTAGTGTTCCTTTCTTCATAGAGGACTCTAACCATATTAGTTGTTAGGTCGCTATACTACTAGTGTAACCCATTATTGTTATTAGTACAACCCCCTTATTATATTATTGTGCCCATGTAGTCCCCATATTGTTATTATTGTGCTCGATAGAAGCCCACTATTATTATTATTATGCCCTTACATTATTATTGTTATGTCGACTTTAATTATATTATGACCCCTTAGACTCCTATATATAGAAATGAGGTCTTGTCATTTGTATCATCCAAGAATTGCTCATTTGTGTAATGTAAAGGAGGTTGCCCCCTCAAAGAGGCTGAAATCTAAGGCGTTTATCTTTCTTTTCTATATTTTTGTAAGTTGGTTTCACAGAGCTTTGGATTCTAGGGTTTTGTTGCTCCAAATAGGTCATTGTGGAATTTTCGCTATCAATTTTTCGCTACGAAGTTTCAAAAGCTAAAAAAAACTCATTTGAGAAGAGATCGGTTTGAACGTTGGGTCTGAATTTCAGATCTTGTCTTGCTATATTTTCGGAGATATGATCTGAGGAAGTTAGGGTTTTCGCAACTTCGGAATTTCATCTCAAACAGGTCATCGTGGCATTTTCGCTATAATACTTTTTCTACAAAGGGTCAGACTCTAAAATTAAAACCCATTTAAGCTGAAATTTTGGTGAAGATCGGTTCCGAATCTCATATCTTTTCTCGCTATATTTTCGGAGATATAATCTGAAGAATTTAGGGGTTTTGCAGACGCCTGAATTACATTCTAAACAGGTGACCTTGGGAAAATTGTCATAACTTTCTCTCTGAGAACCACATTTAAATTTCGTAAGAAGTTATAGAAAGAGGATAGACTGTAGTTTTTTGTGTATATCTTTCAGATCTGAAGGTCGAAATAGTGATACATGGCACGTCGTACAAGTTCACTCTACTGAAACATTATATAATCAAGTCATCTTAGGATATTGGGCATAACTCTTTCTTGAAGAATCAAATTCTAATCAGACTTGCGGGGTTAGAAAGAGCACTCTGATGGCTACGGCAAGACTCACTTTCAAAACTTGGGGATTTGAAATTACCAAGTTACAGTCGTTTCAAGATCAAGCTCCTAAAATCAAGAAAAGGCCATATGAGGAAGTTTGATGGCAATGATACGATAAATTGGATACTACAGATGGAGAACTATTTTGGTCTACATGAGGTTCAACTGTTACAAAAGGTGCATATTGCATCTTTATATTTAGAACCAAATCAATTTTCATGGTATAAAGGGCTTTGTTCTTGTAAAACACCTGTCACTTGATCAATTTTCACGAAAGAAATGATAGCACATTATGAGGATACAAAGAGTAACACCTTCTTTAGCCAATTGATAAATCTCGAACAAAAGGGTTCAATGGCAGAGCACATTGAGGACTTTCAAAAATTGAATATAAGGGTCAACGATATTCCAAAGAAGCAAATGATTGATGTCTTCATAGGGACTTTAATTGATAGCATTCAACATGAGGTTCGTCTTTGGGAACCTGATTCATTGGAGAAGGCATTCAGGTTGGCAAGATAAATTGAAAGCGAAATTATGGAAACAAGGAATCCCACCATTCACGAATATAATTATGGAAGTGTTTTTTCTCCTAGCCTTCCACAACCTACAAGGTTTACACAACAACAATTGGAAGAAAAAAGAGAAAAAGGGCTTTGTTACAATTGTGATAGCAAATACACTGAAGGTCATAAGTGTGCTGAGAAGAAATTATTTTACATAAATTATGAAGAGGAGGAAGAAAAGGATCAAGAAACATCAAAAGAAGAGGATATACACTAGGAACCAACCCCAGAGAAAGAAGAAATGAATCCGACCATATCTTGTAAAGCATTGGGAAGAATTACCACTCCTCAAACTCGCAAGATAGAAGGACATATCAAGAAGAAAAAGGTTCAAGAAGTGAAAGATCACATCGAGAAAGAAGAAATGAATGCGACCATATCTTGTAATGCATTGGCTAGAATTACCACTCAAACTATCACGATAGAAGGACATATCAAGAAGAAAAATGTTTAAGAAGTGAAAGATCACATCGAGCATCAAGAAATGAATCCAACCATATCTTGTAATGCATTGGAAGAAATTACAACTCTTCAAACTCTCAACACAAAAGGACATATCAAGAATAAAAAGATTCAAGCAGTGAAAGATCACATCGAGCATCAAAAACAAGTTCTCCAACCTTTAAAGGATAACGTTACTTTGGTGCAGAATCAAATGAAACAACAGGCAAATCAACATCGCAGTGAAAGAAGTTTTGATATAGGCGATTGGGTATTTTTATGGCTACATCTCAAGCAAGCTATTTATGAGAAGGAAATGTTGGCATTACTACATGCACTTAAGAAATGACGACCTTACCTAATGGGAAGACACTTCAAGGTAAAAATGGATCATGATAGTCTTAAATACTTTGTAGTACAAAGATTACCTTTAGAAGAACAGAAAAAATGGGTCACAAATATGTTGGGTTATGACTTTGAAATCATCTACAAAAAAGGGAAGAAAAATGTTGTTGGAGATGCACTCTCAAGAAATGATGAGAATGTGAAAGCATTGTTTTGTGCTATTTCTATTATCCAACTAGATTGGATAAACGAAGCAAGGGTTGAATGGAAGAAGGACGAAGAAGTGTGGCCACTCATTCAAAAGTTGAAGAATATCCCAGTTCAAACAATATTTCTAAAACTTGATGAGGAAGGAAAAATCATATTGGAACCTGGAGCAGTCACAGAAACAAGAACCCAAAAGCTACGAAATCGATCAATTTCAGAGTATCCCATCAAGTGGAAGAACTTACCCGCTGAAGATTCCACATGGGAGGACAAGAACTCTATACAAGAAGCATCAAGAACTACTCAAGTGTTGAGGACAACACTTTTTTAAGGAGAGGGGCATGTTAGGTCCCTATACTACTAGTGTAACCCCTTATTGTTATTAGTACAACCCCCTTATTATATTGTTGTGCCCATGTAGTCCCCATATTATTATTATTGTGCCCGATAAATGCCCACTATTGTTATTATTATGCCCTTACATTATTATTGTTATGTCGACTCTGATTATATAATGACCCCTTAGACTCCTATATATAGAAAGGAGGTCTTGTCATTTGTATCATCCAAGAATTGTTCATTTGTGTAATGTAAAGGAGGTTGCCCCCTGAAAGAGGCTGAATTCTAAGGCGTTTATCTTTCTTTTCTATCTTTTTGTGAGTTGGATTCATAACATCAGTCAAGTTATAGAAAGCTTTCTTGAATGCTTCCTCTTTTGAAATACCTTTAGTATCTCTTGCTCTTGACATGATGGTTGTGGATTCAGGCTCAGTTTCTGGTACTGCTTGTACCTCTTCAATCTCAATTGGAAGAAAAACTTGAGGTGTTTCAAGTGCAGCTAGAATTGGAACTTTGGGTGGAGATTGTGGCCTTGTTACTCTCCTTCTTTTGGGCGTTACCTCAGGAGTTGCAACCAACAGTTTTCCTTCTCCTCTCTGTAACTTTAACCTTGTAAGCATCACAATTTTGCAACCACTAAAACCATAATTGCACAAAACTCAAGCAATCAAGCAAATAAACCTTTCCTCATATACCAACTTGATCTGTTATTGAATGTTATTTTTGCTGTGCTAATTTCAATTACAGATTTATAAACAAATTCTTGTCCATTGCTTCATGTACATAGGTTTCCTTAGGTTGTTTGTGAATGTAAACAGGTAAATTTTATCAAGTTTAATGTGACCTCCATAAGCAAAATAGCACAAAATACAAGTGTTGAACAACAACAATAAAAAGTACAACAAACCATCAATTGAACACTTCACACAATGTTTTTATGAAGGAGTTCACCCCTCCTAGGCTACATCACCTTGGTCCAGCTTCCGTGGCTTGGGCCTCTGTATTAGCTCAATATGGAAAAAAAAAAACAAAGCTCTATTGCTCTTGAAACTTGTTCCAATGTGTTCAGAATGTCGAAATTAGCTAGGAACACCTTTTCTTGAGTTCCATTTGGTCCAAAAATGCTCTAGTTACGACTCAAATTGTCTTTCCCTAGAAAAGCTGCTCAAAAATTGGTGGAACTCTGGTTAACTCCACTAAACTATAGTTTCCGCTGAATTAGGGTAATCCGCCAAAATCACCGTCGAATTAAATTGAAGGGTTAATTAATGTTAAATTAGATTAATTAAACACTAATATGTGATTAGCGCTAACACCGCGTGTTTTACAAACCATTAGCCTAACTGCTGGTGGTTTAAGCGAAGGAGATCACGTGGCATGGTTTTCTAGCACGATTTCTGCTAATGGTTCCGAAACCGTTAGCCTGACAGTTTCCGCGAAGGTGTCACATGCCAAACATTAAATGCTAATGGTTGTTAGGCCGCGTTGTCTGCTAGAATTAATGTTAACGTAACCGTTCCACCAGAGCGTTCACATGTTGCATAACCATGAGGGTTAAGGTTTGTTGGAGCTGCCAGATGTTAACGTTAACCATTTGCCATGGTGGTTGGTGTGTTCACATGGGGAGGGTTGGCCCTCCTAACCGCCAACTTCAAATTCAAATATGTGCAGAGAACACATAAGTTAAAAACTAATCGTGTGGTGTAACAGTATGGTGCTTGGACTATGTAGAGGAGGTCGCAGGGTCAAAGCCTGACACCTCCATAAAAATTTTACCACTACCCATAACTGGTCCTTTGGGGAGGGGCACGTGGCGGCCTCCGGGCTTGCCACTTGTCCCCTCCTCATTAGTCTTGTTCTAAACCAATCACAATATGCCACATCACCTCCACTAACAACCAATAAAAATATGACACTTGGCGAGCTCTGACTAAATGTTAACCACAGTTGACCTTGCACAGTCACCTGCCACATCAGCAGTACAGACTGCTAACTATGCACTCACTGTGTATTTTTAAAAAAATTTCTCATGTTTGGCAAAGCAGACATAACTCGATAACTTCCTCATACGAACCCAGTTTTTAGTGAAACAAGGTGTGTTAGGATCGTTTTGCTGAGACAGACACGGTCATTCAAGTTTCGAGCCATTTTGAGAACTTTTATTTTTTAGCTAAATACTGAGTGCCTGATCACCCTCCTCCTTCCTCTCCCTCTCTCTCTTCACCTTCTCTCTCTCTCTCTCTCTCTCTCGATCTTCTCTCTCCCTCGCTGACTCTCCATGTCTTCCTTTCCACTCCCTCTCCACCTTTCTCTCTCTATGTCTTTCTTCCCCCTCCAACTCCATCTCTCCTCTCTCTCAGGTCCTCTCTCTTTTTCCTTCCTCTCTCTCCCCTTCTCTCCCACCTCCCTCTGTGTATCCCCCCATCATACACACTCTCTCTCTCCACCCTCCAACTTTGCCACTATCTCCCTCCCTCTCTCCTTCTCTCTCTCTCCCCCTCTCTCCCCCTCCATATTTATGTCTCCCTATCTCTCTCTTCCCCTTCTTTCCATATCTTTATCATCTCCTTTTCTCTCTATTCCCTCATCTCCTCTCTCCCTCATTCCATCTTCATCTCTCCCTTGTCACTCCCTCTCTCTCTCCACCTCTATCTCTCAATGTCTTTGTTCTTCACTCCCTCTCTTTCCCCCCTCCAAATCCATCTCTCTCCCTCCCTCTCTACCCCTCCTCTCTCTCTTTCCTTTCTCTCTCTCACTATTCTCTCCCACCTCTTATGTCTCTCTCCCCCACTCTATTCCCCCTTCCATTTCACTCTCTTTCTTAAATATGATCCTATTGTATTGTATTTTAAGAAACTATCTTAAAAAAAATAAAAAAAAAAAAAAAAAATAAAAAAAAAAAAAAAAAAAAAATTGGTTGTAAAATATTAAACCTATATTTTGTATCAATCATGCTAAAGAAAATACAATAATAAAAAACTTAGAAGTTAATAATATCCATGGATTCATGATTAAAAATCTTGTCATATTGTAAATATTAAGTTTTTATCCGCTTATTAATTAAATTTATAGATGCAACACATCTATATTAATTATTACAAATATATTGATTACAATTGAGCGAACATTACAAATGTTTACTTACATTACATCTACACATGTGCCCTATACTGGGCTGTAGAGTGATTCTCGGGGCAAAAAGTGAATCGGGTGAGGGGAAATATTACATAAAATATAATATTATAATATTATATGTTACCCAGTATTTATAACCACCTCCACCTAATAAATAGTGGGTGGAATACTAACTAGCAATTGCACCAAAAGTTGCAATAGAAACGTCGTAAGTTGGTAGCATATGAAAAAAGAGCATAGCTGAAGAGTGAATCCTCAAAGTAGATTCTTCGAGGGAACAACTACTGTTTTAGAGTGGATGTTTGCATATCCTTGTGAAGGAGTAATTGAGAATTGTAGTCTTTGATTCTCCAAAACAATGCATTATCATTTGTAAAGGCACCATCAAAGACATAAATCTTAACTTATTAGCGTTTAAATGAAAATTTGATAAGGTGTTATTAGAAACAATGAAGTGTGAAAACATAGGGGAAAAGGATTGAGTTACTTACTTAGAGATGCATATGTATCAAGTGACTTGTAGTTGAAGCTGAAAATTTGGGTCAAGTTGTTGAAGTTTGGAATACTCTTTGTAGTTGATCTTGACATGCCACTGTATTCTAATTGGGCACATGTTAAAAGTGCATCCATAGTCTAAATTACTTTAAACTGTGACATGCAATGCTTATTTTTTATTGGATAAATATGAATATAGATGTATGATAACTTTGACAAAGATTAATACAAATGAGTCATCAAAAATAGAATAGAAGTTTAGATATAAAACTGAAACGGTATAAGATAATAATAATAATTTTGAATTTTGAATTCAATTCTATCTTCTCTTATGATAATATTTTTTCTATAGATTTTAATATAGTTTCATTAAATAATAAAAATGAGTTAATACGTATCAAATAATAAAAAAAATAATTAATAATATTATTAACAACAAAATAATAATAATTATAGAACTAATAATGTTAATTATGTGGCATGCTTATTTTAGAATAAGAATATTTTCATTTTTTGAATAACAAAACTTATGTGGATGGGTGAGGTTTAATAAAAAGGGTGTATTTTCTATCGACATTCCTATATGGTTCTGCTTGTGGTTCAAATCATGCTTCAATAAAACTAAGAGTTAATGTCATATGGCAACCTTGGCATATTTTTTAGTTAATGGATACTAACAACCCTGAAGGCAACAATGGTTCCACTGGCGGGTCGAGTCAGGGTTCAATAAAACACGGAATAAATCGGTCACAGATACAAGGAATTCCAGTGACCTACAACATATTTTTGCATTCCCACTGGTAGACTCTTTCAACGTCATCAAAAAGACCATTGAATTCAAATGATCCGGATTTAAATAGGAATGCAACAAAATATAGAGATAACCATATACACAAAGATGCAACGGAAATAATACTTCATTTCATTAATGGAAAATACTAAAATGTGCTTACAAACAGAAATGGAAATAAACCAGCTAGGGCGATGGTAGCTTATCTATGAGAAGAGATGTGGTGTCTACATGCCTCTAAACTGTGTTACAATGAGGCTCGAAGGCCTATTTATTGTTGAGAAACATTGGAAAACCCTTAACATTCCAAAACCTAACCTTAGCAGATGAAACGCCAAACTGTGGGCCCAGTTTGGGTAAATTGATACATCAACTTCCCGGGGTCGTAACTTTGGCATAGGATCTCCGTTTGACGCATACAATAGCTCGTTAGAAAGAACTATTTGAGCAATACAAGTTTGGGAAGGGTAACATTAGTCCATGTGCCCATGTTGCCCCTAGATTTCCCAAAAAAACGTCGTTTAGGGTCTCAAAATGGCTCCGGAAGTTCAGGACCCGAAAAACTGCTAAAAATAGTAAATTGTGCTATAAATAAGGGAAACTGAAAAGCTAAAAGAGACAGTTGTGGGGGTCCAAGTGGGATAGGTGGGTGGCCACCAACATCCACCTGGATCATTCCTCCCCCCTTAGGAAGCAATGGTCCCCATTGTGTTGAGTTCCTCCATCTGCTAAACTTGGTCCCTAGTGAGTTGTTCTACAATCTCGGATGTGTCCAATAATGGTGAGAAGCATGATCGAGGGTGGTACACATTGAACACTTGGTGCAGATGAAGGAATGGAGGAATGCTGTGCTCTTTAGTAATGGTGTAAGGACCATGTCGGCATGGTTGGAGCTTCTGATGGGCTCTTGTAAGGTGTTCTTTCTGCAGATGCAACCAAACTTTGTTGCCAACCTGAAGCTTGTGTGGTACCCCTATGGGTGAGGAGAAGTTTTTCCTGTGTTCTATCATGACCATATCCCTTTGCTGCTACTGCTGCATGGAGGAATCCTTGGCGGGGGTCATGGATGTGGTGACGATCTTCCCCTTACTTTGGGAGTGAACCAGACAAATGAATTTCCTAGTCTAGGAGATGAGCTTGCTGCCTTTCTTAGCAGTGATCAAAGAGGTGGTGGTAGGTGGGGCTACCTCTAGTATCCTGTCTAATGAATCATCCAAAGAAATAATAACAGCGCGAGGCCTTGACTCATACACAGCATGTCGCCTCCACAAGTATGGCTAGCCTAATAGTACATCACAAACATCCAGAGGTGTAACATCACATAATACCTCATCTGTGAAGGGCTTGATGCTGTAGGGAAGGCGACACTGCTGGTGGACTTTGAGATCTCATCCTTCATGAAGCCAACCGATACTATACGACTGCAAATGTGGTGTAGTTGGTAGGCCCAACCGCTTCACGACCTCTGGTGAAACGAGGTTCTTTTAGCTGCCACTGTCGACAATGAATTGCAGTGGCGAACCCTTCACCCACATCTGTGAGTGGAAAAGACGCTCCCCTTCCTCTAAATTTTCGGGCTCGTTTTTCTAGATCTTGGCGGTGGCAATAGTGGCGCTGGGATCCGCATCAATGATCTGCTTCCCTTTGCCATTCCCCTTGTCGGGTTCTGGCTCAGGGTTGAAACGTGCATCTAATTCGGAAGCCTTCAACTCAGCCACCAACAACTGCTTGGTCCGACACTCACTTGTGTTGTGAGTGGGGCTCTTGTGGAACTCACACCACTTTCTTGTGTCCTTCTTCGACTTCGTGGTGTTGTTATTTTCTTGCAGCTTCGACGGGTTGTCTTGGTTCACCCCGCCTTGGCTTTGTCCTTTGGTCTTCAGATTTGCAGATCCAAAGTCTCGCTTCTTCTGTTTCAACTTTTGCTCGATTTTGATAGCGTATCGGTATGCAGTGCTGAGCGAGGAGATGTTCAGGAACTCCATCTCTTCCTGGATGTATCTGTGTAGGCATCTGCAATATTTGAGTACTAGATGCAGATCAGAATCTTTGATACCCAATTGTGTGCGAAGGGTATGAAAAATGTTTGTGGACTCCAGCACATCTTGGTCTCATCCCTACAGTAGTGTGGTCCATTTGATGTATTTGTCCTCATAGCTTTTGACAGGGTAGTACTGCTCCTTGATGGCATCCCGGAATGAATCCCAAGTGGGTGCGGCTGAAAATAGTGAGCCTGTACTTTCATTCTTCTGCTCGCAGTAGGTTTCCCACTAGTCCTTAACGTGGGGGGCTACTTTGAGAAGAGTGAAAACAATCTTTTCCCGACTCGAAAATTCATGAACAAAAAAAATACCCATCTAGCAGATTTAACCATTTATCTACGGCATCTGTGTCTATTTGACTCTCGAATATGGGGATTTCAAAATTAACTTGTACCTTAAAAGGTGTGGCGTTTCCAGAGTAGCTATTGGAAGCTGATGCGTCGCCTCTGAGTATCCGCTAAAGAATCTGGGCAAAGTTATCTATCATCGTGTTCCGTTGTCACTCGAGGGCTTCTTTAAGCAAGATCTTGATAGGATCTCCTGCCCCTCGTCTTTCTTTTCATCCGCCATGGGAGACCATTGGGATTTACGAGGCTAGTCTTGCAAAAGTTCAACCAGTTCAAGCCCTAACTCCTTATATCCCGACCTCATTGGGGACATACAAAGAAAAACAGAGAAAAAGCAAACCTCTCTGATACCACTGATCCAGATTTAAACAGGAACACAACAAAATACAGAGATAACCATATACACAAAGATGCAGCGGAAATAATACTTCATTTCATTAATGGAAAAATACTGAAATGTGCTTACAAACAGAAATGGAAATAAACCAGCTAGGGCGATGGTAGCTTGTCTCTGAGAAGAGATGTGGTGGCTACATCCCTCTGAATTGTGTTACAATGAGGCTTGAAGGCCTATTTATTGTTGAGAAACAATGGAAAACCCTTAACATTCCAAAACCTAACCCTAGAAGATGAAACGCCAAACTGTGGGCCCCATTTGGGTAAACTGGTACATCAACTTCCTGGGGTCGTAACTTTGGCATAGGATCTCTGTTTGACGCGTAAAATAGCTCACTAGAAAGATCTATCCAAACACTACAAGTTTGGGAAGGGAAACATGGGTCCATGGACCCATGGTGCAATGGACCCATGCTGCGCTCAGATTTCCCAAAAAAACATCGTTTAAGGCCTCAAAACAGCTCCAGAAGTTCAGGACTCGAAAAACTGCTAAAAATAGTAAATTGTGCTACAAATAAGGAAACTGAAAAGCTAAAAGAGACAGTTGCGGGGATCCAAGTGGGATAGGTGGGTGGCCACCAACATCCATCTGGATCATCAAAGAAATTCCAACTTCACAGTGGAAACTTTTAACCAACTTTTTTTAACACTTAAAAATGACGAATAGAGTCTGCCTTTTGTCACACGGAATTGAGAGGTTTTGCAAATTCATGATCGTGATAATTTTGGAGGAAGAGTTTGACATTAATACTATTAACGTGAATACAAATTTAAAGCTATTTCCATGCCAACACTCATCCTTTTTCATTGTTACAGAATACAAAGAATCTATAGATAATGTGATAACTATATCCTAAACCTTTCAATATGGCTCAATATTAAAATTTCAAATCAATTTTGTTTAGAAAAAACATATTTCCATCCCTTTAAGTTTACATAAAAATTAAGAACATAATTTCTATTTCCTTTTGTGCATACGTACGCTAGAAATAGTTAAGTTCAAATGGGTGGTCGGTTAATTATAAGAGAACATAACTAATCAATATCCATTGAGATGATCTCGTTAATTGCAATGGTTAACTAATCAATAGCCAGAGAGACGATCTCGTTAATTGCATTGGTTTCTTCAAAAGCTTTGGTTTCCTCCGAAGCTTTCTGCAAAGTGAAGACCTTTCGAAAATGAATTAGGTAGATTGAAACTTTAACAACATAGTCAAACTCATGGAGAAAAGCATATGATAATTTCTTTATATCAAGCATATGACAATTTTTTATATATATTGTAACAAGTTGAGCACCAAAACGTTGAGGTATTGGGAATGTTCTATAAACTGTATTCTGCCTCAGAAGTGTCATAAGTATGTTATAATGCACAACATTAGAAAAAAGTGTATTGGAAAAGAACATCGTCATATGTCATTGCAATACTGATAGTCATTCGATACCCACAAATTAAAGAAGATTATAAGGCGGCAAACAGAACTTGTGGAAAATAAAATAAAATGTATCAACTATCAAAATGAAAAGTGATTGTGATTGTGCTAAAGCCAATGCATCATTCTCTTTTGAGAATTATTTGTGAAAAATAAAATAAAATTTATGAACTGTCAAAATGACAAGCGATTGTGATTGTGCATAGGTCAATGCATCATTCTCTTTTTCAGAATTTGGTGAATCACTAAAGTTAGGGCACCAGTCATCTCATCATATTAAATAAATGCGTACTACCGTGAACATTTAGCCCATAAAGTTCTTTGTAACTTACATACTATAAATATTACACCATTTTATTCTCTCATTATATATTCAAAATAAAATACAAAACCATTGCACGTGTATCAATTTTTTTTATCTGTCGGGTTTCATTTTAAAATTTTCTAGTGTACAAATTTAAAAGAAAATCTTTAAATACCCAGCAAAAGGTTACTTGCCTATCTCGGCGAGAGTGCAAAATAAAAAATAAGAAAACCTCCAAGTACTTTGTAATTACTTCAAGTGACTCAGATCCTTCATCTACTAGACTTCTTGTCATGGGCTTTGAAACATGTATATTGTTACAAAAAAATCCAACTAAAAGATAATTTTGGAAATTGACAAGCTTGACAAAAAATAAAAAATAATTTAAAAATAGAGTGCATGTCTCGTTTAAGAAATAATATACAATGGCTATCAGTAATGACTTTTGTAAAATAGAATGGCCATTGTAAATAAAAGGTAAGGTCAAAACTACAACAAAAATATATGTTGTCAAATTCATAATCAATGAACATTATATAAACTCTCCAAAGAACTAACATGAAAACTCAATACAAAGCCTAACTCCCGACCAACTTTTAAAAAAAATGAAATATAAAGCAGAAAGAACCCTTTCAGCCTCTCGTAATTCTGGTGCTCACAGATGACGAGAGCCAAGTGAACGGAATTCCCGTATAAAATGGGAGCCAAGATGTTGACATTCTTGGGGTCCTGGTAGCAAGGGGCAACGGGCACTCGGCCATGATCTGCTGATCCACATAAGAGGCATAGGTGCTCTGATTGTCATAGATGACACCGATCCTGTAATTAGGGTTGCGCAACACCACCGTGAATTACAGGCTTGAGGTGAGCAATCTGTGGTTCACATTCAACTTGCTGACCATAGCATTCTGCAAGTAGAACTGTGGCGTGTATGGATGCAGCGCCAAGAAGATAACCAAGATCACAAACAACACGATGAAAAACAATGCCAAAAATTGAATTTGAGAAAACCCAGGAAAGACAGACTCATAAAGAATAGATTGAACACAACGTACTACTAGAAATTCAGTGCGCTTACAAAGAAAATTCCAGTGAGTCGTTATGGTAACGAACTACCGCAACAGTTATGATAACCGTCCGTTTATGATGTTTGGATGGCGAAAATCTTCTTAATCATCTAACATATCAAATCAATGCTCTAAGACAGTACACGATGGCACAAAGGAGAATTCATTTCATAGATAAACACCTTACGACGTAATTAGAATGTAATATTATTAAATTTTCCCTAATATTTCACGTCACACCCCACCCTAAATATTACATTCTACTCAATATTTCTCCTCACTCCTACTAATTTTATAGTTGAGTTTGTTTATTTTTAAATTACAAATATAAAGAAAAATTACAATAATAAGCGGGCCTTGAGAGGAAATATTGAGTAAAATGTAATATTATAGTATTATATTTCATAATATATAACTTAGTAAAAAAGGGATGGAAGTAGGGAAAAATATTAGATATAATGAAGTAATTACATTTTTCCTAATATTTCCCCATAAAAAAGTTTTACCTTTAGAGGAAAGTCTTACCTTTATAGGGCACATGGATTCAACTCCATCATTATCTACAACTAAGTATGTATCTAAATATAAATTCAAACTAACATGAATCTAGCCTAGTTTAATCCCCTCTTAAATAAATCATATCCATAAAAAAGTTTTACCTTTAGAGGAAAGTCTTACCTTTATAGTGTACACGGATTCAACTCCATCATTATCTACAACTAATTATGTATCTAAATATAACATCAAACTAACATGAATCTAGGCTAGTTTAATCCCCTCTTAAATAAATTATATTCCAGAGGAATTCCATGAGTCAATACTATGGATTTTTAAAACCATGGGTCAATACCACGAGTCATTTTTTATTATTATTTAATTTTTATAGGGTATTATTATTATATTTATTTTTTTCACCAAGTTACAATGTTTACACATCTCTACCATATTTTAATTTTATCTTGACCTAGTCAAAATGTTAACATTTTTAGCATATTATAGACATTAGATCTCAAATCAATAAAAAAATTACATTTATCCCTCATACTAAAAAGTATTTTTTTTTTTTAATTACTTTATCTCATTATATAAAGTTTGATGTAAAATAAAAGTGAAAATTCTTTAATTTTTTTAATGTAATGTTAGGTAACAACATTAGTAAAGAATGGTTTTAATTTTTTTGAATTAGTAAAGAAGGATCTTATGGTTGAGGAATCTAGAACTACGCATAGAATTCATCAATATATCTCATCAACCTACATTGCCCTTATTCCAAAGAAAAAAAATACCAATTCCTTCTCGGATTTCAGGCCGATCTCCCTGTGCAATTCCATCTACAAAATTATCTCTAAGATTATTGCTGGCAGCATGCGAAATACCCTCTCGCGCTTTATCTCACAGGAACAACATGGATTCCTAAAAGATAGACTTATTCATGATGCCATTACAAACACTCAAGAAAGCTTGCATTCGATCCATACAAAAAAACTTTATGCAACCATCTTTCAAATTGATTTAAAGAGGGCATATGATTGCTTGGATTGGGGCTTTCTTAGATGTGTGCTCACCAAAATTGGTCTCAGCCTCAACTGTACAAACTGGATTATAGCTTGTGTAGACAAGGTAAATTTTGCCATCCTTATTAATGGACACCCAACTAACTACTTCCGAGCTGCTAGAGGACTGAGGCAAGGATGCTCCCTATCCCCATTATTATTCATCCTGGCAATGGATTGCCTAAGCCTGCATATCAAAAGAGCTGTTACAGAGGGACATTTCCGGCCTCTGATTATTAGCAAAAACAACAGCATATCACACAGCCTATTCATAGATGACATACTGATTTTGGTATGCTTTGTTGTTTCACTTGGATATGTCTTTATAATATCCTAAAGAAATTTTCAATGGATACATGATTACAAATCAATGAAAGGAAATCTGTAATCTATAATGGAAAATGTGGCAGGGAAACTATTGATTATATTGCAGGATTATTCAACATCAAAGCAACTCCTATACAAAGAGGGAATAAAGTATCTCGGATACCACTTAAAACTTACTTGCTACATTAGAGTGGACTGGTAATGGATCATAAATCGATATTATAAAAGAATATCTCAATGGGAGTGTAAATGTCTGTCGATGGGAGGGAGAGCTACACTTACCCAAGCGGTTTTAGCACAGTTAACTGTATATTGGGCTCACCTTTTTTATATACCAGCAAGCATTATTAAGGAGCTAAACCACCTTACAACAAATTTCATTTGGGGAGGCTATCATGAAAAGAAGAAATTTCATCTAGCCAAACTTGCCAAAATTACTCTTCCAAAAGAATTGGGAGGATGGGGGATTATGGATCTTCAAAAATTTGGAGCAGCTTTACTATATAAATCCTTATGGAGGGGCTTATATGGGGGAGGCACCTGGAGTATTTCCATTAAAAAAAAGTACCTAGGCAACAAAGATTTTGACTTCTGGTACAGAAAAGGTACCATTGGCATCATACAAGGCTCTGCGATTTGGTGAAGTTTCCACAAAATACAATCATTTTTCTTACAACATCTCACATGGAGTTTCCAGAACGGAAATAGAATTTTAATTGCACTGGACCCAATCCTTGGAGTTGGGGAGGAATGTTCTATTCCACAGGAAATTAAAAACACTTTACGCCGTGCGGGCATCTTCGTATGGGGCCAAGCCATTGCGGGTTGGTAGGGACCTTCACCGATCTGGAAAGAAGCACACAATATGGGTCTACATGGCCAAGCGACCCTACAATGGAACAAGATTTTGGCAAACATAAAAAAATAGGAATTTGTCGTACGGAGCCTTGAGACTATCTCACATGGAAAGGGAAGAGGAGGATTGATAGTATAAGTGTAGCTAATACCTATTTATCCTTATCCAGTATACCATCACCCCAATCAGGTCGGCAATTTCCCACAGCTTTATGGAAAACAGGAATTCCAAGCAAAATTATAATTTTCTCTTGGCTAGTTTTTCACAACAAAAACCTCATATGGGAGAATCTGCAGAAGAGGCAGTGGCAAGGGTCGTGCATTTGTTCTATCTGCAAAGCTGAAGTTGAAAACAACAAGCACATCTTCCTGCAATGCAAGCACACCACTCAGGTATGGAAAAACTTATCTATTTTTTTTGGTTTCTGTTTTATAATGCATTCTTCCATGAAGGACTCACTGGAATGGTGTAGTGCACAAAAGGCTTCCTGGAGACCCATTCCCTTAATATGTATATGGACAATTTGGAAATGGAGGAACAATTTCTTGTTCCAAAACAAAAAATAGGAGTTTCAGCAAATCACTCACAAAGTAATTACATATTACAATGTCTACTTGCCCCAACCCAAACAGCTGAGTAGTAAGCCCTGTGCGCATAGTAACCCTCTGCTAGAGTACCTAATGGGTTTTTTTGATGGCGCAACACAAAAATGTATATGCGCTTGTGGTTTTTGTATTTCCATAAATGAACAACTAAAATACAATCTTTACTGGAATGGAGGGAATGGTACCAACAAAGCGGAGGCAATGACATTTTGGGGTCTATTATGTTTCAACAATTTTTTAAACATCCCTGTCTTACATATATATGGAGACTCCAAAATCATAATTGATCATGTTTTAGGGAAGGTATCCATAAATAACCCTCTTCTAATAGGATGGATGAAGAGAATTGAGATCTTCTGGCAAACACAAAATGGATACTCTATTTAGCACATAGACAGATCCGAAAATGAGCAAGCTAACAGATTATCAAAAAAAGGTCTGTCCCAAGATCTTGGAAAATGGCATATGGATATTCTCTGGGAAAACAACACCTATATCATGGAGGATTTTCTCCTTCCAGGAATATAGACTTCATCTCCGCAATACTGAACACTGTTTTTTTGTCCTTGTTGATGGATTACTACTGCCTGGCCATTGGGCATAATACAGTGTCCTCTACGAAGTGGGGTTTCTCTCCTTTGGAGATGGTGTCTATCCTTTTTTAACAGGGTTTTTATTGTACCACTGTGGGCTGTAATCTATCTTTTTTTTTTTTTTTTGTATCTGTTTCGCACAACCACCCATATATAGTTTTTCAAAATGAAGGACCTATTTTGTTCTCTCCTTTTTTTTTTTTGGGGCAAATGATACCTGCTGATACAACATGATGTTTACTATCTATGACTATTGGCATTTGTTTTCCAGACTACTTGTAATTTTTGTAAATTCTTCCTTTATTATTAATATAAATTGTGCTTTTTTCTACTAAAAAAACATCTCCGTCACTTATTCGGTTGTAGAATATATATATATATATAACGTGACAACATCTCAACATCTCCCTTATTTACTAGGTTGTAGACCTACAAAGAAGAGTAAAACCCTGTCACCTAAGTAATTATAGGTAACCACCAACAAAATAATTATAAGTAATGTAGATTTTTTGTAACAATTATGATCAACCTACATTTCTAACCAGTTGTTAATTTGAAAATTAAATTATCACAAATTTTCGAAGTCTTAAAAAATATATATATATTAGCATGTAATTTTCTCGATAAAAATTAAGAAATAAAAGTAAGAAATATATATATTTTTCAAAAGTCGTTCCATGTTGCAGGAGGCAGCTTAACTTAACCACACTAACAACCCAAGAAAAATTAACCTAACACCAATAATAGATAACCTAACCCACACTAACAACTCGCTTAACCTAACTAACACCAATAATAAAATAAAAGACGCAAACCCTAAGTGTAGCGAACGAAACCCTAGAGCATTCCGCCCTTTATAGAGGAGGAGGAACGGAGCATTTCTATGCCGGCGGCGCCTTCTGTTTGTTTATCGTAATGAAGCCCTCGGCGACGCACTACCAGGGTCTGTATGTGCAGATGAATATTTATTAAATTTGGTATTTCAGTGTCTGTTTGTGTGTATAAGTGTTAAGTCACAGGGATGGGGGGTAATTCTTGCTATTTCAATGCTGGTGGCGCCTCTGTTCGTCTCTCTTTAGCGTGCCTTTGCAATGCACTGGTACCAGGGTTTGTGTGTGCAGTTGGTTACTGAGTAAATTTGATGTTGTATTGTGTGTTTCGTGTGTATGAATCTTATTATTCGACGGGGATGGGATGCTTCTTGCTAGAGCTCCTCGTCCTCACGGTATGGAGCGACTGAACAATTCTTTGTTCGATGTCGTAGATTCCTTCGTGAACGTCACACAGTAAATTCTGCTCGTTGATGGTGTCTATTATTCCGCCGCTACTCATTTGCTGTTCTTCATTCTTGAGGGCAGCATACTAGAGTAGTGGGAAGGGTAATAAGAAGCCTCCGAGCAGAGGAATGTTATATTCTATTGCCCTGGGTATTTTTTGCAGCGTTGCTGCCATGATCCCTTGGGATTGGCCATAACATTTACATTCACAAGATCTCTTTTCTTGGGCAATTTATTTTTAGGTCTCTTTACTGTTAGGGTTTTATTGCTGTTCAGAATAGGTTTTGTCAAATGATTGTGATGTGCTATTGTCTTTTTGTTGCGATTTAAATTTTTAGGCGACTGGTTCGTGCATGTAACATGCTCATGTACAGAAGTTCTACCGACTTGTTGGGATCATTTCAACGCTCCTAGTGTATATTGTTTTTACAATGTCAATATGGGTATTTCGAAGATATGTCCCAGGTGAGGTGTCTCTATTACCGCGTTTGAATAAAATGAATGAGGTATTCTCACCTTGTAATAGGATTTGAACATCTTGGTGGGTGTGACATTTTGTTCTACCAATTAATCAAATCTCTCGCGATATACAAAATAGCCAACGTCCTGTTGATAACCCGCCTTACCAACTACATATGATGAGTAATTGTTCTGATTCAGTCATAATAAGCTTATGTTAATTACACATGCATGTTAAAATATTTATATGATCTATTATGACACACAAGAATGTTAAAATATTTATCTAATCTATTTCTTAGTTAGGTCAATTACACATGCATGTTAAAATATTTATCTAATTTATTTTCTTAGTTATTTTGCAGGGAGTAGACTACTCAGGCTTGAGGAAAGTTATTTTGCATGGTGTAGTCTACTCAGACGGAGGAATTGTCCAGATTGCAGAGGAGTCGGAAAATTTTCTTTCTTGACTGGAGCTATCGTGAACTTAATTTTTTGACTCTGGCCCAACAATTCTTCTTTCCCTTCGAGGTCAATCTCAATCTAACTGCAGCTATCGGCAATTTCTCTGCCCTTCCAGGTCAATCTCACTACAGCCTTCCCTGTCAATCTGACTACAGCCACCGCAATTTCTCTGCCCTAGTCTATCTGCATTAAGAGATCATTAAGAGATTCGGATTTCTTTCCTCTTCAAGGTCAATCTGACTACAGCCATCCGCAATTTCTCTGCCCTTTGCGATCTCTCTGTATAATCTATCTGTATTAAGAGAGATTCGGATTTGTTTGCCCTTCCAACTCAATCACTCTGTATTCAGAGAGATTCAGATTCTATAGTGATCCCAGGTCAATCTCAGTATTCAGAGAGATGGATTCTATAGTGATCCCAGGTCAGTCAATTTCTCAGTATTCCGAGAAATGGAAAACTTAACTTTTTTACTCTGGCCACCGACAATTCTTCAATTCCTCTGTCCTTCCTGGTCAGTGTCTCTCTATTCAGAGACATTCGGTTGCTATAATGATCTCTCATTCAATTCCTCTGTCCTTCCCTGTCAATCTGTTAATCTGTGAGTCGTCAAAGAGATCCCATGTCATGTCACATGTCAGCCCATCCACCCATGCAGCGGTAGCTCTTAATCATCATTGAGTAAATGGAGAAATTAAATGGAGAAGTTAATGGAGTTAGTCTAGTTAATGGAGTGGGTGGAAACTATTTGAATTCCCTTGAATCCTGAGTTTCTGGAGTTGGCTGAGTTAATTTCAAATTCAATCTGTGAGTATTCAATGCGATCCCATGTCATTTCACCTGTCACATTTGGCATTCCATCCACCCATTCAGCCGCAACTTAATGGAGTTACTCATTGAGTTAATGGAGTTCGTCGAGTTAATGGAGTGGGTGGAAACTATTTGAATTCCCTTGAATTTTGAGTTAATGGAGTTGGTTGAGTTAATGTAGTGGAGTTAAATCGGGTGGGTGGAAATTATTTGAATTCCCTTAGAATCCTTGAATCTCGAGTTAAGGAGTTCGTTGAGTTGCTGTAATAGAGTTAATGGAGTGGGTGGAAATTATTTCAATTCTTGAGTTATGGAGTTCATTGAATCCCTGAGTTAATGGAGTTCGTTAATGTAATAGAGTAGCTGGAAACTCTTTGAATTTCCTTGAATCTTGAAATTGAGTTAATGGAATTTGTTGAGTTAATGTACTAGAGTTAATAGAGTGGGTGGAAATTCCCCAGTTAATGGAGTTCGTTGAGTTAATTGAGTAGGTGGAAACTAATTGAATTCCCTCGAATCTTGAAACAAGGAATCCTGAAGTTTGTTGTGACTTAATGTAGTAGAGTTAATATAGTCCGGGAGTTAATAGACTTGGGGAAACTATTTGAATTCAGGGGATTGTCTGTCAAGTACTTCGCAGCGTGACTCTCCAGTGGTGCTGATGGATTTTTCAAGATAGAGATGGAGAAGAATGTGTGGTAAGTTATTTAATGCTCTGTCTATTTATATGTTGTATTCATTTTGTTAAAAAATGAACAAAATCAGCATGGGTATATGGTTATGATTGATGGCTCATGCACGGGTGGTTCCAGAACTGAAATTAAGCACTTGTTGAGGAAGTTTGCGGAGTAGAAAGATCTGTGGCAAAGCCGAGAACATGAAAGGATCCAACCCGCAGTTCAGGTTGAGAAGGAAGAGTTGGAGAGTGAGAGGAAAGCAAAGAGGAAGTTCGAGGAAGATCGAGGTCTTTAACAGAAAAATTTGCCAGGGAGCTTGCAGAGGCTAAAAGCGTTGTAAATGCAAGCGCTTGAGAAGGAAAGGAACTCTAGACAAATTATGGAAGATGTTTGTGGTGAGTTGGCTAAGAAGATTGGGGAACATATTTAGCGGAGTTGTCTAAATAGGTACTCGGGTTGCGGAGTTGTCTAAATAGGTACTCGTTGAAATCCAGGCAAAAAAAATAAAATCTTGTAGAAAGTGTTTGAATCGTGATTTTGAGGGTGGAAATCGATTTTGAGGGTGGAAATTGATTCAGCACCATAAAAAAAAGTAAGATACCTGAAATTTTTAAGTTTAACAGCTATAACTTGTTGATCTTGGCTGGACTTTCTTGAATTTATGAATTTACAAAAACTGGACTCTAAATATACCTGGAATTTTCATAATTTTTTCTGAGCAATTCCTCTGTCTATTCTTGTTAGACTACTGCATAAGTAGCAGGGGGAGGCATAAGTAGCAGGGGTAGGAGTTGAGGCGGAAAGGGGGAGGCATAAGTAGCAGGGGTAGGAGTTGAGGCGGAAAGGGTGAGGCATAAGTAGCAGGGGGAGTTGAGGCGGAAATATGATATGGATAGGGAAGAATTTGAGGAACGAAAAATGGTCCAAATGGCTGATATTTTGCGTGAGGAGAGTTCAGATGAAATTAAAACAGCAAGGCTTTTTTTTAAGAGAAACATAGCATTAGAAAAATTGATGTCAGATCTACAAGGATTGTCTATCAAGTACTTCACGACATGACTTTCCAGGCAACATTTTGAGTCATTTGGCTGTAACCAGGGAACTCCAAGTTATAAGCACATTGACAACACAAAGCTCAAGCATTGTGTTTGATGAAAGAGAAAAAGGGAGGAAAATGAGGAATGCGATTCTTCAAGTGGACATGTAAGTAACGGGGAGGAAGAGTCAAGTGATTCATGATTCTCATGAAGAATTTGAAGATGGGGAGGAAGAGTTCTTTGATTCTCATATTGGAAAAGTGAATCTCATGAAGAATTTGAAGATGGGGAGGAAGAGTTCTTTGATTCTCATATTGGAAAAGTGAAAGATTTGAAGATGGGGAGGAAGAGTTCTTTGATTCTCATATTGGAAAAGTGAATCTCATGAAGAATTTGAAGATGGGGAGGAAGAGTTCTTTGATTCTCATATTGGAAAAGTGAAAGATTTGAAGATGGGGAGGAAGAGTTCTTTGATTCTCATATTGGAAAAGTGAATCTCATGAAGAATTTGAAGATGGGGAGGAAGAGTTCTTTGATTCTCATATTGGAAAAGTGAAAGAT
>APFE031553930.1:26089-83989 GCA_000404065.3 Pinus taeda | reverse complement strand
AAGTAACGGGGAGGAAGAGTCAAGTGATTCATGATTCTCATGAAGAATTTGAAGATGGGGAGGAAGAGTTCTTTGATTCTCATATTGGAAAAGTGAATCTCATGAAGAATTTGAAGATGGGGAGGAAGAGTTCTTTGATTCTCATATTGGAAAAGTGAAAGATTTGAAGATGGGGAGGAAGAGTTCTTTGATTCTCATATTGGAAAAGTGAATCTCATGAAGAATTTGAAGATGGGGAGGAAGAGTTCTTTGATTCTCATATTGGAAAAGTGAAAGATGGGGAGGAAGGAAGAGTTCTTTGATTCAGAGTGAAATGGATTTAGAATATGGTGATGGATCAAAGAGATCCCATGTCATGTCACATGTCAGCACATCCCACCCATGCAGCGGTAGCTGTTAATCATCATTGAGTAAACGGAGAAATTAAATGGAGAAGTTAATGGAGTTCGTCTAGTTAATGGAGTGGGTGGAAACTATTTGAATTCCCTTGAATCCTGAGTTTCTGGAGTTGGCTGAGTTAATTTCAAAATCAATCTGTGAGTATTCAATGCGATCCCATGTCATGTCACCTGTCACATTTGACGTTCCATCCATCCATTCAGCCGCAACTTAATGGAGTTAATCATTGAGTTAATGGAGTTCGTCGAGTTAATGGAGTGGGTGGAAACTATTTGAATTCCCTTGAATTTTGAGTTAATGTAGTGGAGTTAAATCGGGTGGGTGGAAATTATTTGAATTCCCTTAGAATCCTTGAATCTCGAGTTAAGGAGTTCGTTGAGTTGCTGTAATAGAGTTAATGGAGTGGGTGGAAATTATTTCAATTCCTGAGTTATGGAGTTCATTGAATCCCTGAGTTAATGGAGTTCGTTAATGTAATAGAGTAGCTGGAAACTATTTGAACTCCCTTGAATCTTGAAATTGAGTTAATGGAATTTGTTGATTTAATGTACTAGAGTTAATAGAGTGGGTGGAAATTCCCCAGTTAATGGAGTTCGTTGAGTTAATTGAGTAGGTGGAAAAAAATTGAATTCCCTCGAATCTTGAAACAAGGAATCCTGAAGTTTGTTGACTTAATGTAGTAGAGTTAATAGAGTCCGGGAGTTAATAGACTGGGGGAAACTATTTGAATTCAGGGGATTGTCTGTCAAGTACTTCGCAGCGTGACTCTCCAGTGGTGCTGTTGGATTTTTCAAGATAGAGATGGAGAAGAATGTGTGGTAAGTTATTTAATGCTCTGTCTATTTATATGTTGTATTCATTTTGTTAAAAAATGAACAAAATCAGCATGGGTATATGGTTATGATTGATGGCTCATGCACGGATGGTTCCAGAACTGAAATTAAGCACTTGTTGAGGAAGTTTGCGGAGTAGAAAGATCTGTGGCAAAGCCGAGAACATGAAAGGATCCAACCCGCAGTTCAGGTTGAGAAGGAAGAGTTGGAGAGTGAGAGGAAAGCAAAGAGGAAGATCGAGGAAGATTGAGGTCTTTAACAGAAAAATTTGCCAGGGAGCTTGCAGAGGCTAAAAGCGTTGTAAAATTTGCCAGGTAGCTTGCAGAGGCTAAAAGCGTTGTAAATGCAAGCGCTTGAGAAGGAAAGGAACTCTAGACAAATTATGGAAGATGTTTGTGGTGAGTTTGGTTAAGAAGATTGGGGAACATATTTAACGGAGTTCTCTAAATAGGTAATTGGGTTGGAATCCAGGCAAAAAAAATTTCAATATTTTTTTTTGTAGAGACAGTGTTTGAATCGTGTTTTTGAGGGTGGAAACCGATTCAGTGCCATAAAAAATATTAAGATACCTAAAATTTTAAAGTTTAAGAGCTATAACTTGTATTTAAAAAATCTTAGCTGGACTTTCTTGAATTTACAAAAACCCTAGCTGGACTTTCTCTAAATATACCTGGAATTTTCATAACTTTTTCTGAGCAATTCCTCTGTCTAGTCTTGTTAGGCTACTGCATAAGTAGCAGGGGGAGGAGTAGCACGGGGAGCAGTTGAGGCGGAAATATGATTTGGATAGGGAAGAATTTGAGGAACGAAAAATGCTCCAAATGGCTGATATTTTGCGTGAGGAGAGTTCAGATGAAATAAAACAGCAAGGCTTTTTTTTAAGAAAAACATAGCATTAGAAAAATTGATGTCAGATCTACAAGGATTGTCTATCAAGTACTTCACGACATGACTTTCCAGGCAATATTTTGAGTCATTTGGCTGTAACCAGGGAACTCCAAGTTATAAGCACATTGACAACACAAAGCTCAAGCATTGTGTTTGATGAAAGAGAAAAAGGGAGGAAAATGAGGAATGCGATTCTTCAAGTGGACATGTAAGTAACGGGGAGGAAGAGTCAAGTGATTCATGATTCTCATGAAGAATTTGAAGATGGGGAGGAAGAGTTCTTTGATTTTCATATTGGAAAAGTGAAAGATGGGGAGGAAGAGTTTTTTGATTAAGAGTGAAATGGATTTAGAATATGGTGATGGATCTAAGCTTGTGACCACAGCTTGCTCTATTACAGAAGGGCAATTGAAATGGGTAGATTCATTTGCAGGGTGTCATTGGAGTTCAACTCTTGGGGAAGGAGAAATCTATAATAAAAATCCAACAAAGACTATGTTTTCTACCCCATTTTCTACTCATTAAGGTTGTTTTAATGATGCATAAACACTTGTTTGCAGCGGCACTTACATTGATTGAGTCATCAAACCTGCAATTGCTACTGAATAACTCCCTTTGACTTCATCACTGATAAACCCTTCCACCTTCGCCTTTGACTTCATCAGTGATAGACCCTTCCACTTTTTGATTCGTTCGGCAACATCAATCCTTGTTTAGTACTCTGCAACTTAGAAGAGACACTTGGTTGTTAGAGCGATGGATTCTCAATTGATTTAAGGGAAGTTGTATAGGATGGGGAGTGATGGGATACTTCGGCGTTGTGTTCTGGACCATGAATGCTGCCATGAGTCAATGTCAGGGGATTCAATACAAGTGTCAATGCCAAGTAGGTGGACCATGAACGCTGCAACGAGTCGATGTCAGGGGATTCAATACAAGTGTCAATGTCGATGTCAGGGGATTCAATACAAATGTCAATGCTAAGTAGGTGGCGATCCTAGGAAGGATTCAAATGGTTGGAATTTTGATACTGGCATATCTACGTTTCACTTTCATTAAGTAGTTTTAGTCGTGGACTACAACTACTCTACTATAGCTAATAGTATTTGGGAGCGCTCTTGAACAATCTGTTCTTCATGGGGTCTGCCTTCCCTTCAAATACGGTGTGAAGACCAACCCGAGAAATGCAACCCTCATATTGCAAGAGGCGTCAAAGGTTTCATAGAATGGGCAAAGGGAATTTGGCAGAACAGTCTAAAGGCGAGGTTGCTAGAAGCAAAGGTAGAAAGCGAGAAATCTCAATTGAAACATCTTATAAAACAGAAACATCTGGACCGGATTTCAGATAAGCTATTTATAAGCCAATACTATGCGGACTTTTAAGATTTGGTGAGCTCGGAGTCCAATATTCTTTGCTTCACAATTTGGGCGAGAGTTATATTGAACCATGAGGTAGGGTAATATTTACTGATGAATTGATTGAAATGGGATATGCATTGTATAGCTAACATACATTTCAGATAAGCTATTTATAAGCCAAGACTATGCAGGCTTTTAAGATTTGGCGAGCTCGAGTCCAATATTCTTTCTTGCAAAATTTGGGCGAGAGTTATATTTTTGGATATTTGACTTTCATTTGTTGGTGATGAGTTGGTATTGGACCATGAGATAGGGTAATATTTACATATGAATTCACTGAAATGGGATATGCATTGTATAGTTAACATACATTTTAAGCAGATGTTTATTCATTGTCTGCTGTACTACTGTTGGAATCATGAAGGTTTATTTTTTTCGGTCTGCTGTGTACTGTTGGAATCATGAGGGCTTAAGGCTTAATTTTTTTAGCTTGCTGTGTATAGTGGACTCTATTGAATCTCTGCTTCAGCATCTGTGGACGTGTGCCATCTTTAGTTAGTGCATAATGTTTGTGTTCATTCCCAACAACAAAACACAGATCAAGGATTCCAAATTTTCCGAGAAAGGGAGCATTTAACATAATT
Organism: Pinus taeda; assembly: GCA_000404065.3. Lineage (NCBI taxonomy): Eukaryota > Viridiplantae > Streptophyta > Pinopsida > Pinales > Pinaceae > Pinus > Pinus taeda. The sequence goes on along the minus strand of APFE031553930.1, from coordinate 79,866 downwards.
TCTAAGATTAAAATTAATATTGATTTGATGCTGATGCTGATACTTAAACTTGTATGCTAAAACTTGTGATTTCCAATGGTAAAAGCATGGTCATAGAGACCTTTGCGCAGGGAGGTTTTCGCAAAGTTGAATGGTGCAATGTGGTTTTGCGCATGGTTTCAGGATTTAAGGGAATTTGAATGGTTTCCACTCACTCCATTAACTCAATGGGCCAGTGGATGGGCTAGGCTGTGGCTGTCAAATGTGACATGGGATCACTATAAAATGTGTATCTCTCTGAATACGCATAGATCTAGAAGGGCAGAGGAATTCCCTATGGTTGTTGTAGGTTTTAACTCTGCATAAAAATTACTTGTTTACAAATTTTAAGAATAGAAAATAAACAATGCGAAAGAATAACACATAAAACACATAGAATAACACATAAAACACATATACATAGATTTTTCCTTGGATCCCAAAATCACGAGAGAGTAACACATAAAACACATACACAAATTTTCCTCTGGATCTCAAAATTGGGACTACCAACTTGATTTTTCATTATGTTTTTTTCAATGTTATAACACATATTTATACATGACAAAGCATCTAATCCCATGGACTGAAAACCATCGCGTCCAAAATCATGTGCGAAAACCATGCATAAAACCATAGGTAGGTCTGCTCAACCTAATATAGGGTTCAAAAAAGAATTTCCCTGGGGCTCTGCCCTAGACTTCGTAGAGGGGGGGAATCTTGCATAACGGGGGGGGGGGCTATCGCTTTCCCTGTGACCTCCCCATTGCGCAGTGGTCGCAACGAAGGGGGGCTCTGTCCCCCCTCTAACCCCTCGCTTAACTAGGTGGGGTAGTCGTGGAAAAAATATAATACAACCCAACATTCTCCTACTTGTTTTCTTTTCACAGGGGGCCACAAGAGAGCTTACTTAGTCATTTATCCAGCCTTGAAACACCCGTTGTTTTTCTACTCCAAGAGAACTTCTTAGAGCTCACGGATTTTGTCAATGCATCTACAATGTTCTTCAAAGTGTCCACTTTTATCAGCAACAAGTTTTTGTCTTCTATCATGCCTCTCACAAAAATGATACTAAACATCAATGTGCTTTGTCTTTGAATGATAAACAGAGTTCTTTGCCAAGAAAATTGCACTTTGGTTGTCACAGTCTATTATTATAGCTCCTTGTACTAATCTCATACTTGAACACAATCTTTGCAACCAAACTGCTTCTTTGCTTGCATGAGTGGTTGCCATGTATTCTGCGTCTGTAGTTGATAGTGCCACTACAAATTATTTCTTATTCATCCCACTGATTGCACTTCCAAATAGGTTAAACACATACTCACTTGTAGATCATCTGATCCAGATCTCCAGCTCATTCTGCATCAACAAAGAAACAGAGATCCAAAATTCTTTACAATTCTGGTCTTCCTTGGTAGCACAAACCATAGTCACTAGTGCCACGCAAATACCTGAAAACCCACTTCACTGCTATCCAATGCTCTTTCCCTGGTTTTGACATAACCCTGCTCAATACTCCCACTGCATGTGCAATGTTTGGTCTAGTACAGACCATCACATACATCAGGTTATCGACTGCACTTGCATATGGAACACGGGACATGTCCTCTTCCTCTTTTTATGTCTTGGGACACTGTTCAGCAGATAACTTTACACCTACAGGAATAAGAACTTTCAACGGTTTACTATCTTGCATATTAAACATCTACTGTATTGTTTCAACATACTTCCTGTGGTTTAACTAGAGCTTCCTCTTTTCCCAATTTCTTTTAATTTCCATGCTCAAAATATAGTTTGCAATACTAAGATCGTTCATGTCGAATTTGGAGGACAATTGGATCTTCAAATCTTAGATAATTTCTTTGTCATTTCCAACCAGTGACATATCATCCACATACAAGACCAGATAAATAACACAGTTACCAATTAATTTAAAATACACAATGATTTGCTTTGCTTCTAGTGAAGCCAAGTACCCGTATAAATGTATCAAATTTCTGATATCACATTCTTGGTCACTGTTTTAACCCATACAAAGACTTCTTTAATTTGCATACCAATCCTTTCTTACCTTTCACCGCAAAGTTTTTAGGTTGCTTCATGTAGATCTCCTCTTCCAGATTCCTGTGAAGAAATGTTGTCTTCATATCCATCTGCTCTACCTCAAAATCAAAAGCAGCAACAACAACAAAGAAAAGTAATCTAATAGAAGATACTTTGGCAACAAGAGAAAAAATATCACCTAAATCAATTCTCGGCATCTGGGAATAACCTTTTACTACCAACCCATCGTTGTATTTCTCCACCTTTCCTTTTGCATTTGTCTTCTTGAACACCCATTTGCTGCCAATGAGTTTCCTTCTAGCCGGCAACTGCACCAAATCCTAAGCCTCATATTTGTGCAAAGATGCTATTTCATCAACCATGGCCTCTTTTCAGAGTTTTCCATCCTCTGGATCTACTGCTTCCTTCACAGTTCCAGGATCATCATTAGTAATATATAAATAAAGCAGATGGATTATACCTTTTTGGTCGTTTTCTTTCTCGAACTTATCTTTTCACACCTAGAGTTTGTGGCTCTTCTTCTTTTGATTCCTCTTTCACTGTAGAGTTTGATTCTTTCTCCTTAAGCTCAAGCTCTATCTTCTCAGGTTCCTTTGGTTGGACTTCATGTTTAATAACATCTTTCACATCTCTGAAAATCTCTGCGATACACAACCTTCTTTATTACTGGGTTCCAAAGTTTATAACCCTTTAAACTATCCTTGTACCCAATAAAGATGCACTTTTCAGATTTACTATCCAATTTTGTTCTTTTATCCTTTGGAACATGTACATATACATGACATTCAAATACCCTCAGATGTGAAATAAAGAGTTTCTTATCAGTCCATACCTCTTATGGAGTCTTATCCTTTTACGCTGATGAAGGTGATCTGTTGACCATGTAACATGCTGTTTCCGTTGCCTCTGCCCAGAATGTATGTCCTAACCTGACACCACTAAGCATGCTTCTTGCCCTTTCCATCAATGTCTTGTTCATTCTTTCAGCAACTCCATTTTGCTCAGGTGTATATGGAGTAGTCTTCTGTTATGCTATACTATTTGTTTCGTGCTCTTACCACCAAAGGGGAAATTCACCCGATTCTGCTTCCTAGATACACAATTTTCACAGAAATCAAAATACAGAGAGATATTACTCATACCTTCTACCATACTTTTACCATGAAGTATTTTAAGACTCTTTTTTCCAATATGTCCAAGCTTTTGATGCCACAACATGGTCTTCTATATGTTCTGCTCCACTTTCAGGAACCATGGAACTATTGCACCCATCAACAATAGTGCTAACTTGCAGCTTGTATAGAGTTCAAATCCAAACTCCACGCATCAATACGAGTGCTCCTCGAACCATCTTGCAGGTATCCTTCTAGAACACTATTTTTACACTTGCATCATCCAACTTTCTTACAAAAATAAGATTTTTGGCCAATGCAAAAATATGCAGAACACCTGGAAGTGTTCTAACTCTTCCACTTTGCAACTTCAACTTTACTTTTCCGCGACTAATGATTCTAGCCTTCTTATCATCTTAAGAAGACATCAAAACCGTCATATTTTTCATACTCGCAGAACCACTCTCTATGGGGAGTGAAGTGAAAGGATGCGCCTGAGTCAATCAACCATGTCTCATGATCTACATGTGTACCTGAAGAAGCCAAGTACACACCTCCACCTTCATTTGAGGTGGTTTTCTCCTCTGCAGAAGGAGCATCATTAGATCTCTTTCCTTTGTCAAGAGCTTTAGATTTACAATCTCTTTTGTAGTGTTTTTCCTTTTCGCATTTCCAACAAACCACATTTACAGGTTTTCCTGGAGATTTAGATCTCCCTCTAGATTTAAATCTCTCACTCGATGACTTATTTTTGTTGCTGTTCTGAGACCGTCCTCGTACAGACAAGGCATCACCATTCTGGCTCTCCATTTTTTTCAATCTCATCTCCTCCGTCAGTAAGGATGAGACTATTTCATCAAATTGCAAGGTAGTTGCATTGCTACCTATTACAATAACCAGACTATTCCATGAATCTGGTAGAGAACACAACAAACTGATACACTTATCTTCATCTGAAATTTTAATATCAACAGATAATAACTGATTTACCATAGTATTAAATGCGTTTAGATGCTTTGTCACCGAGTTTCCATCTTTCATTCTCAGGTTATACAGTTTTTTCCGTAGGAACAGTTTATTCACCAAAGACTTAGATTGGTACAAAGTCCCTAACTTGTCCCACAAAGCCTTTGTTGTAGCTTCCCCTGATACTTTCAACGATACTGAATATGAGACACAATCATATTGTGCTCTTTGCCTTCCGATTCAACTTCTTCCATTCTTCATCGGACACTCCGTTGGTTTAGTACCTGGATCTACCGCAATCCATTGATCTTTATCCACCAACATATCCTCCATTTTGAGTTTCTATAACTCAGAACTTTGACCATTACATTTCTCGATCTCTATCTTTCCACTGCTCGCCATTTTCTTTCACCACTAGAATTGATTCCACAGATCTCCCACTGAATAGGGTCTACCACAGACCCGAGCAAAACCCCTCAGCAACAAAAGCGTCTCCTTGAAGCCAAAATAGCTCTGATACCAAATGTAGGTTTTAACCCTGTACAGAAATTACCTGCATACGAAGTTTTAGAATAAAAAATAAATAATGCGAGAGAATAACACATAAAGCACATATACATAGAGATTTTCTCCTGGATCCCAACACTGGGTCTACTAGCTTAATTTTTCATTCTGTTCATTCCAATATTACAATACATATTTATATATGCCGAAGTACCCAATACCATGGACCGAAAACCATGGCATCCAAAACCATGTGCGAAAACCATAGGTAGGTCCGCCCAACCTAATATAGGGTCCAATTTTTTCCCCATGGCACTGCCCCAGACCTCGTAAAGGGGGGTTAACTGCCCCTCTCAAACCCCTCATATAGGGGCGCTGCCACCCCCCTGTGACCCCCCCATTGCACAGTTGGCACAACAAAGGGGGGGGCCTCCACTGCCCCCTCTAACCTCCCGGTTAACTAGGTGGGCTAGTCGTGGAAAGAATATAACACAACCCAACCGCTGTGACCACCTTCGTGCATAAAGGTTTTCACAAAGTTGAATGGTCGAATGGTGCAGGGCTATGGCTGCCAAATGTCACATAGGATCACTGTAGAAGGGGCTATCAAGTGTGATATGGGATCATTGTAAACTCTGTGTCTCTTTGAATACGCATAGATTGACCTAGAAGGACAGAGGAATTCCCGTTGTTGTGACCACCTTCGCGCAGAGAGGTTTTTGCAAAGTTGAATGGTTGAATGGTGCAGGGATGTGGCTGCTAGATGTGACATGGGGATGTGACATGGGATCACTGTTGAAGGGGCTCTCAAATGTGATATGGGATCATTGTAAAATCAGTATCTGCATAGATTGACCTAGAAGGGCAGAGGAATTGCCCGCAGAGAGGTTTTTGCAAAGTTGAATGGTCAAATGATGCAATATGGTTTTGCGCATGTTTCAGGATTCAAGGGAATTCAAATAGTTTCCCCCACTCCTAACTCGAGGCTCTCTCTCTGAATTGACCTAGAAGAGGAGGAATTCCCGTGGCTGTGACCACCTTTGCGCAAAGAGGTTTTCACAAAGTTGAATGGTCGAACGATGCAATGTGATTTTGCACATAGTTTCAGGATTCAAGGGAATTCGAATAGCTTTCCCCACTCTTGACTCGAGGTTTTAGGATTCAAGGGAATTCAAATAGTTTCCACCTGCTACATTAACTCAACATAATGCAATGTGGTTTTTCACATAGTTTCAAGATTCAAGGGAATTCAAATAGTTTCCACCTGCTACATTAACTCAACGAATTCTATTAACCGAGCGAATTTTGAATGTGAATAGTTTCCACCCACTCCATTAACTCTACTACATTAATTCAACAACTCCATTAATTTAGAATTCCTTGTTTCAAGATTCAAGGGAATTCAAATATTTCAACCTACCCCATTAACGCTACTACATTAACTCAATGAACTCCATTAACTTAGGATTCAAGGGAATTCAAATAGTTTCCACCCACTCAATTAACTCTACTACATTAACTCAACGAACTCCATTAACTCACAATTCAAGGGAATTCGAATAGTTTCCACCCACTCCATTAACTCTGCTACATTAACTCAATCAATTCCATTAACTTGGGATTCAAGAGAATTCCAATAGTTTCCACCCACTCCATTAACTCTACTACATTAACTCAACCAATTCCATTAACTCATGATTCAAGGCAATTCAAATAGTTTCCACCCACTCCATTAACTCGATGAACTTCATTAACTCAATGAATCGCCGCTGAATGGGATCTCTTTGAATACTCACAGATTGACCTAGGATCACTATAGAATTTGAATGTCTTTGAATATAGAGAGATTGACCTAGAAGGAAAGAGGAATTGAAGAATTGCTGGTGGCCAGAGTTAGAAAGTTAAGTTTTCCATCTCTCTGAATACCGAGAGATTGATTGACTTGGGATCACTATAGAATCTAAACCTCTCTGAACACTGAGAGATTGACCTGGGATCACTATAGAATCCAAATCTCTCTGAATACAGAGAGATTAACCTGGGATCACTATAGAATTTGAATCTCTCTGAATACAGGGAGATTGAATTAGGATCACTATAGAATCCGAATCTCTTTGAATACGAAGAGATTGACCTGGAAGGGCAGAGAAATTGTCGGTGGCTCTAGTCAGATTGACCTCGAAGGGGAAGAAGAATTGCCGGTGGCCAGAGTCAGAAAACTAAGTTGCCAGGTGGCTGGACTCAAAATTTTTTCCAAATTTTTCCAGCTCCTCTGCAATTTGGACAATTCCTCAGCCTGAGTAGACTACTTGCAAAATAACTTTTCTCTACTTGAGTAGACTATTCCTTGCAAAATAACTAAGAAATAAAATAGATAAATATTTTAACATGCATGTGTTAATTAACCTAACTAATAAATAGATTAGATAAATATTTTAAACATTGAATGCCATAGTGACACGGTGAAGTAGACCCACAACAACTTTGAGTTCTTTTGCCCCTATACATCCTTTGTTCAACATAAAATTCATTTACTTCCCCTCAGTATTAATTGAAATAGTTGCATATATCAACAAATAGAAATTTTTGAACAAAATGTAAAGCAAAGCTACATTCTCAGCAATGAGGGCAAATTTGATGAGGGAAACAGAGTTACCAAATTGATGTTGACACTATCAACAACCTTTTCACCAACATTGTCTGCATCATATTTACAAACACCATCTTTAGCTGTGTAAGGCTAAGCTTCCTTAGTGTTAACCCTCCATTGTATTTGACATACTCAAATGCTTGGGATGGGAGACCACCACTACAATCAAAGTTGTTAAATGCTCTAGCACAGTGAACCAATTGCTATTCAGACAGGATGATAATCTTTCTTGTAGCCCGAGTATAAGCAATCTCTAATGCTCTAGTGGCGCTGTAATATTCAATCAAGTTGTCAACTTGATTTTGGTCTACCAGACTTCTTAGTGAATCATATATTTTTGTTGTTTCTGAATCATTAACTCGATTTATAAAAATGAATTAAAATTTGGTTGAACATTCTACTTGAATGTCTAATAGGATCCACAACTTGTTTGGTATTTTATTGGACTCATTATGCCTTGTCTCCAGTCTTTCTATTAGCGCAATAGTCTAGTCAAGCAATAAGATATATTAAAATATTAAAAAAACACTTAAATATTTTTACAATTATTCACATTACAATTGCCAAAAAAGGAAGAGAAAAGATTAATCCAATCATCTAATACATAGTTGAAACGGTGTATCTAGGCACAATAATATTTTATTGACCTCATTGTGCAAAAAAATATGATATTTTGTATTCACCAATATCTTGAAATTCTTTTATATCCTTATATGTTTGTCCCACGGGCTAAAATTATTCCTAAAGAAATAGGTTGAAAGAAATAGGCATGAAATTCATGGAAGAATATACCATTCTTAACACAATTGTATGCTTTGTATGTCTACACAAAGTTAGTAAGGCTGAGATACAAACATAAAGAGGCTTTGAAGACTTTCATTACTTGCAATGAGTTTATTTAGTATCATTAAGAGGATTATTGTATTACCTTTGCAGGAGGCTTGTCATAGGTCAACTTATGATTACTATAAGCAGCTGAATAGTTTTGTGAAGCACCCAAATATTGTCCATGTAATTCCTCCCTTGATAGGTCAACAAACTTTGCAAAACATTGTTCAACAACAAAAAAGTTAAAATTGAGAGTGCACGCTCACTCAATGAAACAACACATTGTTCAACATTGTTGAACACCAGAAAAATTAAAATTGAGAGTGCATACTCACTCAATGAAACAACATGATAACTAATGTTGGGAGTGCATACTCACACAATCAAACAACATGACAATCAAAGTTGAGAGTGCATACTTTAATAATGGGGGAGATTTTAAATTCTTAGAAACTATATTATGAGTTAAACATGATATATTTGACTATACACTTCATATCAGAGGAAGAAAAGGTTGGCCAAACCAATCACATATATTCATTTGACAAACAATCAACCATTATATACTGTCAAATGAACCAAATTCTCAACCCTATCCTACTAGAAATGAAATGAAATGACACAAATTTTACTGCTAACTACTAAATTTCCCTATTCATATGAATTGAATAATTGAGGACATTAAAATAGAGTGGTTGTTTGGACTCTCAACATTGTGTTCATTAATGACATTAGAGATGCATTACAATCCTCCTTCACTTATCGATCATCAAGAGAACTTGCAAAACTCTTCTTCATTTACAGTAGAGTTAAAATTTTATTTATTTTAGATGGGACCAAAAGCTACCTTACATCCTACACCCTTCTAAAAATTCTTCCTCCCTTTTGTCCCATTCCAGTACTAATAAGACTAGACGCAAGAACAAATTTGGTGTTCGACCACCATTTCAATTCTTTCATAACTGAAAATAAACTAAAGAAGGACTATTCTTAAGTATCATTTTCTATCATTTATTTGCTTTTGTTGTTTTGCTTTAGAACATATAGTTTTGTTGCTAACATATTTCTATATAAGCCATTTCTCTGATGTCCTTGCATATTGTTTGACTAGATCAGTGCAAAATGGGCAAACAAAGCAAATGACAAAGTATCATGGATCTTGAGGTGCAAACCTCAAAGGCAAAATGACATTTTCTAGTATAGACTTAGTTTGAATAAAAATAAATTGAAATAACAATAGTATTGATTGAGTTGTCTTAATCCCATTAAAATAAATTTTTGACTTTACCAAAGAAGATGAAGTAAATCCCATTGCTCCACATATAGAAAAAAATCAAAACAAAGATTTATTACCGCATTGCAATATGAAATGTGAGAATTTAAAAAATGCATTGTTTAGATATTTTGAAACCACGTTTATCTTTTGTTGTATGTATGAACATTTCAAATTTTTTGTGTAGTTATCATTATTCATTTGGCCCAAAAGACAAAAGAGGAGATCGTCCAACTAAACGAAGGACCTCATTTGTGTAGAAGAGGGGTTGTTAATGCCATTTTATTGTGAATGTTATAAATGAAATTCCTTATAGAGCAATACTAACTTTCAATATGTATGAACATGAAGATGGGGAAGGTTGGCCTTGTCATTGCCAACTTGACACTTTAGGTGAAACCAGGCCTTGCATAGGGCAAAGCTTTTGAGGGACGTTGTTGCATATGTAGAGAGTTGTTTCTTTTTAGGAGTGCATATTGATATAGTGGATAAAATCCACATTAAAAGACATGTTGACATAGATGCGACATCTCGGAAAATGGATTTCTTCTTATGAAGAAAAATAATGTAAATATATATCATAGGTTGGTGAAAGGAAATTATCAACTTTATAAAATTATGAAATAAGTGTGAAACTTTAGTATCAAAAGCACATGGAATATTTTTTCTTTTACCAAATGACCAATGGTGTGGAGGTCTTTTTATAATAGGGATTCAAACGAAGTGGATGTTGGAGACAATGGTTAAACCATCACATAATAGTATAATAGCTATGGATTCAACATTTAATACAAATAAATATGGGGTAAGTCAGATGCCAATGATTGATTGAATATACTTATTTAAGTTGTAGACATTCAATATGATTAATAACTTGTATTTGACTTTATGCAACGTTGAATATGATAGTATGAGTTGTATATACTCGTGACATTTGATGAACAACAAGGCGGGGTGCCCGATGCATGGGTCGTGACATTACGAAACACATGAGATGATATTGCACTATGGTTGGAGCAACTTATGTACAAGTGTTTTAAAATCTATCATGATTGGAAAGTCAATGTTTTCATGGCCGATGATGCATTGGTTGAAATCACTGCGTTGGGTAAATTTAAGATTCTCGTGATATAACCAAACTTGCATTTTTTCTAAAAATAACACACTAAAATGCATTGAATATGGTAGGAGGATCACAGGTTGTGATGTGCTCTTATGTGTTTGGCATGTATGGAGGGATTGGTTAAAAAATATCAATTGGCTGGCCACTAGTTCCATAAAAGCCAATGAGATGTTCAATGAGTTAGGTTTCATCATGAAACACACTCTCAATTATGAAGTGAAAGATGTAATCAATCAATTTTTTTCTTCAAATTTGCAGATGAAGATAAGTTCTTAGACTATTTCCACAAGAATTAGGTTGCTAGAGATAAGATTCTTAAATAAAGAAATTTTTCATATGATATGCAGTTTTGTCTTTTATAAAGGTGATATATTGAGACTAACATGGTTCTATTTGCAATTAGGGATGTGGGTGAAAGGTTGTTAGGAGTTTCCTCATGTAAATAAGGAAACCGATAATTTTGTTGAGTCATACCATTGTTACCTGAAAACAACATTTCTATTCGATAGAGAGAACAAATGTGCCCGTAAGATGGATTGGTTGTTGCATATGCTACGAACAACCGTTGAAACTTGTTATAAGTTCAAGGAAATCTTAAAAGAAAAAAAAATTATAAACAACTACAAGAAAGAAAAACAATTTGAATCATCAGCGGAACGAGCAAAGAAAATTCTGGATACTAATTGTTGTCCTCATGAGAGAATAATCCGTTTGTACTTACTAGGTGAGAATTCAGACAAATTGAGGTAAAAAATACCTTGTCACATGGTATCGTACAAATGTCCACGGTTTAATCGTGAAAACGTTTGCAAATATGCCATAAAGGTTAATTGGTTGTATTTCCACTCGGATAATTCAAATCCATTGCTTCATCAACATGCAAAGGATAACATATTCAATGACTCTCCTGAGATCAATATAAAGCCCTAAAACAATTATGTATATGTCGATGCTACTCTCATGGCCACAAATATTGTTGATGTAGATGTCGAGACACTTCATTTGGAAAGAGAGGAGTTGTTTAGTTATGTACATCTCATTTTAGATAACCCTCCTACTACTTTGATAAAGACAAACCAGTGGACTTGTCTGGTTAAAAAAATGTTGGATGAAGCCAATAATTTGCACATCATGAATTTTGACTTCACACTTGGGTTGGGTTCTCTTAATTCATCTTTGAAGAGGAATAAGAGTTTTCTTAGCCCTACAAAGAAAATAAGACGCAGTAGAAAAAACAATGGTATGGAAATTGATTTAAATGTTAATCCATCAGAATATGAACCATTTGAGTTTCGATACCTCAATAAGCGAGGACGTTTTCGATCAAATAGTGCCGAATTTCGATACTTCAATAATCAAGGACGTCCTCGATCAAATAGTGCTCTCTCTATGGTTCCAAGTTACTTTCATGTATTGAATAAAGTCTTGGTTTAGATTTAAGTATTTAGTCATCACTATTCTTTAATATGTGGTATATTTATTTTTATAACAATGCAACAATCTACAACCATGGCGATAACCCAAGACCAAGGGGAGATGCAAGACCATCCAACTTTACTTGCCATGCCAGGTACATTTAACACGCTATTTCGTTGTGTGCACACATATACCTAGATGCTTTAACAAATTTCATTGTGCTAACATATGACACTTTGATAGGTAACCATAAAACAAGTGGAGAAACATCATCTTTTACCATGATTGATCATCCATGGAAGAGCTTCAACTCTAGCGGGAATCAATGAACTATGCATAAGGGGGAGCAACATATGGTTCATGTTGTTGATGGAAGCAAGCAAGCAGGATGCAGGGAAAGTTTTGTAGAGATGTCATTTTGTAAACAAGGATAAATTTCAGCCTCTCAAATATATTTTCCATATTTAATTGTAATCCAAGTGCCATGGTTAGTTGTTTTTCTTGATCATTTGAATGGTCACATGAGGGAGTCTAGTTATGACTGGATCTTGGTTTTACTTAATATCAGTGTATTTCGTTTATATTAATCAACTGTGCTGATCACTTGAATTGGGCTTCTTGCGGGTTTAAGTTTTTATTTAACTCCACGGTTTTCTGAGGAACTGTCAGCGGTTGGAAGGCCAATTGTGTCAGAGGTTTACCAGGTGGTTACGGGGGTTTGATGTGGTAATGGGTTTCATTGCCGTACGCCGGGTTTCGCAGTGCTTTGAACTTTGGTTAGCGGATGGGAAGGGTTTCAACCAGTTTTTTAGAACAATGCTTGGTTATCAACGGTTCCTTGGTGTCGACATGGAAGAGGAACTACTATACAATTCCTCGGACTCTTTGACCCTCGAAGACATTTGGGTTGTGAGAAAACACCCACATCTGCTGGGAAGGAGCCAACATCTAGCAGTGCACCAACTTCCTCGGTCATGGAACTCTCCTTAATGCATGATATGGAGGTTACACTACTAGATTTGAGCAACAAGCAACTGGTTTCCTCAGTTTCAGAAGGGGTTTTCTGTTTGGGCGAGGGTTCAGAGTCACCTTTTCTGTCTATCCTGTAGCCATTCGAAATACAAGTCTGGTCACAGGCACAATCGAGTCTGGGATATACTCAAGGAGGAGTTGGAGTCACAATGACGACTTTTCGTGGTTCGTCCATGGAAGGGATGGTTTCTCCGTTCCCCATATTGGGTTTCTTGGCGCGAGGCCGGTGGTATCTGCTCAACAGGGAGCTACTTCTTCTCACCCCTTAAGTTATTTTGCTGGCATTCCTAGTCAGGAACCTGGTTCGGACTAAAGCCCCTCTTCGGATTCGAACAAGAATCCTCCAGCTGAAGGTGTTCTTGTAGACATTTAAAAAAGGTAGGGAGAACAGAAAAAATCCAAGCAATCAAAGGTCCGGGAACATGACCGTGGCCTGATTTTTGGGGTGGGAATCACAATGGAACAAGTGGTCCTTATTGAGAGTACTGTGCTCGTGGGTTGGGTGTGTGGCAAGAACTATACACCGGCTCGACTAAGGAAATGGACTGCGAAGGTCTGGGGCAATTTAATGATGCAGCTGCCGGGGGCCATCACCCTGTACAGAGGGTGGTTTGCACTCTTTTTCTCGCAACCGGACCAGGTGGATTGGGTATTGACGAGATATTGGCACATTGAAATGATGCCAGTTTTGTTCAAGCATTAGTCGCCACTCTTTGGCCCCGAGAAGGAAAATATGGGAGTTGGTCCGATTTGGGTTCGATTGCCGGGTCTTCCGCTCCAATTTTGGTCGAAGGATATCTTCAAGGTTATAGGAGATAACATGGGGGTTTATCTTAATCATGATAGGGCATATCTGGATACGCGCTGCATGACTTTAGCCAGAAATCTAGTGTACCTGGACACTAGGGAGGGCCTCGTGGAGAGTTATCTTCTTTAAATGGGGGAGAGGACCAGGCAACAGATTCTTGATTACGAAGGAATTCCCTTTCATTGTCGTCGGTGCCATGAAGTAGGTCATTTGTATAAAGACTGCCCCTTATGTCTGGAAAGCAGCAGGAGATTCCACGTTTTCTGGTTTCAGCTAGTACACAAACTATGGAGTCAGATTTTCCACAGTCAATCCCTCTAGTGGTTTTGAGGCCCTAGCAGCTTGTTTGTGGTCTCTCCTCTTCACAGTCGGACAATGTGGCATCCATGACCCCTCTCACCAGAGCTCGAGACCGAGACTTGTTTTTTTCGAGTACTCCTCCCTCGCCTCCTTTATTTTCAAATGAATGTTTATTTACTTTTAATTATGCTTCTATGAGTTTGTCTGGTTCGGTGTCTAAGGTCAGCAAGCTGTGTTCCCCTCTTTGCCTAATTGTAATAGCCCGTTCTCCCCGCCCCCCCCAACACTAACCCCACTACTATCCCACTCCCTCCCTCTCCCTCCATTAGAGGTAACTAGACCTCTAGTGGTTCTCACCACTATTTTCTTCGCTCCCTTCTTGCTGCCCCGCCCCATGCCTATGGTTTGGATGAGGATCCCCTCCCTTCCATTCCCTCTAAACCCCCTCTTGGCAGACAATCTCACCTCTCAAAGGCCATTAAGAGGGCCGACATCGAAGTGGCTTCTGGGGTTCAGACCCCCATTGACTGGGTCCTTAGAGAAAAGGACAACCCTCCAAAGGTTACCCCATGAAGTGCCTCTCTTTCAACTGCAGGGGCCAAGCCAGCCTGGACAAAAAACTGGCTCTTAAGAGGTTATGTCTTTCGGAGAAACTGGATGTCATTTTCTTGCAAGAAATGTTGGAGGAAGGGAGTTTGGTTAATAATTTGCTCCTAAAATTTCTTCCGGACTGGGTCTTCCACTCCTTGGATGTTAGAGGATGCTCAAGTGGTTGTGCCATGGGTTTCAACAAAAGAACTATAAAAATTCAAAACGTTTGGGGGGAGGGGTTTCTAGGCGCTGATATTGCCTCCTCGGACTGCAATTTCCCTCTCAGATTTGTCAACATTTATGGTCCTTTCCATAATAGGGAATAGTATTGGGTTAAACTTTTGGAGGCCGATTTTATGCAAGCAGACAACCTGATCATTGGAAGTGATTTAAATTTCTCACTTGGGATGGCAGAATCCTGAGGCAGTAGAGCGCAATGTGACCCTCTCTCATTTTTCTTTGAAACCCTTTTGGACTCCCATGAACTTCTAAACATTGTATCGGCCAAAATTTTGCCGACCTGGAGAAACAGAAGGACTGGGGAGGAGGATTTGGCCAGAAGATTGGACCGTTTTCTGATAAAGGCAACTCTTTTAGAAAAATTAGAGCATTATCGCCAATGGGTGAGTTCGGGATGGATTTTGGATCACTCCCCGATTTTTCTGGAGCTCAGGGCTGAAAATTACAAACCCCACTCGCCTTTTAAATTCAATTAGCCCTGGCTAGCAGAAGCTGAGTTCCATAAAATTGTCTCAAATTCATGGATCCACTGTAGCTCGGATGATATTTCCGCGACTAAGGTCATTACAAAAAATCTGGCTAGTCTTAAAACAAAAACAATCCTATGGGCGAAGGAAAAGCAGAGGAAGGATGAGGTAGAGCTTCAAAGGATCGAAAATGAACTTAATATTTTGGAAGCTGCTGGGACTAGTAGTTTTACCTTGACGGACACGAAGGCTCATCTAATCCAATTAGAAACGGAAAATATTAGACTATTGAGATTGAAAGAGGAGTCTTGGCGGTTAAAAAGCAGAGCACTATGGCTAAAAGCTAGGGATGAGAATTCCAAGTTTTTCCATGAGTACGCCCAGGGGAAAAAGGCGATCAACACTATATGGGAACTGCATGATTCAGAAGGCAGGGAGGCTAAAACGTTCCATCAATTGGCGGATATGGGCGTTCATCACTTTTCCAATATATATAAGGCCCCAAGGGGTGTAACCCTCCCAAACATCATTTCTTTAGCAGAGGCTTTACCTAGTTTTGTCGAGCCTGAAGAGACGGAGGCCTTATTAGCTCCAGTCATGATGTGGGAACTAGAAACTTCGATGAAATGTTTTCAAAAAGACAAAAGCCCGGGGCTGGATGGGTGGCCGGTGGAATTCTATAACACTTTCTTTGAGCTGATAGGGTCTGATCTTCTCAAAGCTATAGAGGAGTGCAAAACATCCGGTAGAATGCATGAAGGATTTAATGCGAAATTTCTCACCCTCATCCCCAAGATTGATAAGCCCCTGACCTTTGATGATTATTGCCCCATCTCCCTCTGCAACAGCCTCTATAAAATCATACCCAAAACCATCGCCCTGCGTGTTAACCAATCCTCTCTAGGATGATATCCAAGAAACAATTTGCTTTCCTGAGTCATCGTCAGATTCACGAAGCTATTGGGACTGCTCAGGAAGCTCTTCATTCAATCAAAAAGTAGAATAAGAAGTCCATTATTTTAAAGATCAAACTCTCAAAATCTTTCGATAAGGCGAGTTGGTCCTATCTTCAGCTCATACTCACTCATATCGGCTTTCCCCACCCTGTTATTTCCTGGATCATGTGTTGTATCTCTTCTGCCTCTTTTAGTATACCTATAAATGGGGCGGCCTCTGGTTTTTTTCATGTTGAACATGGTCTCAGGCAGGGATTCCCTCTTTCCCCCCTCCTTTTTCTGCTAAACATGGAAGGAAGAAGTAGATTGATTAAAAAGGCTCATGAGAGGGGTGATCTAGGGGGTGTCCAGATTTCGAATATGACTACCCTCTCACATCTTCTGTTTGTTGATGATGTACTTATATTTATAAATAGTTATTTTCATGATTCATATGTTTTCAAAAACATATTATCTCTTTTTTGCAAAGCCACAGGTATGGAACCCAATTTCGGAAAATCCACGATCATCTGTGTGACCTGCCTCCAAAATGAGGAACGATATGCATCCCAACATTTCGATTTTGTTAGACAGGAACTTGATGAAGGTCTAAAATATCTAGGGTTCAGACTGAAACCGAATGGCTATCGAATCATTGACTGGGTCTGGCTCATTGCCAAGATTGAAAGAAGGATAAACATTTGGCAACAACAATGGCTCTCCAGGGTTGGCCGATTTACTCTTATAAAATCAGTGCTGAAAGCCATCTTGGTTTACTAGTTGACGCTGACATGGATCCCAAAAGGCATTATAAACAGGATTCAACAAATCTGTTTTCGCTTCCTTTGGAGGGGACAACACACGGGGAGGACTTTTGCCTGGGTCAGCTGGGACAAGATCGGGAAGCCTAAGAATCTGGAGGGATGGGGCTTAAAAAACCTTTAGTCTTTCGTAAAGGCCCTAGCGACCAAAATGGGCTGGCAAATTATCAAGTTAGAAAGTATTTGGCAAGAGGTAATATACTACAAATATATACATTCCCTCTCAATTATGGAGTGGATTCGCTGTCCCAACATGCCCTCTGTTGGTGCATCCAATATTTGGAAGGCATTCACCCAATCCTTCAATACCATCAAACAGGGGCTTGCTTGAAAAATTGGTAAGGGAGAGCAGGTTCGTCTAGGCACTGATGCCTAGACCAGGTGCGATAATGCTCATATCCTCCCTTGGGCCCTTCCACAGTTCCTCTCTGAGACATGGTTTTCTAAGATTGCACATATTGCGGTCGCAGGTCTTGACCCCTAGCTGCCCCAACGATGGCGAGACAAAAGAGCTCTGAACATACCAGATAGATGGTCTGAGGATTGGGATCGTTTCATTGGGGCATTAGAGGAAGCCAATATCAGGTTGGCTGACAAGGATGATGAGCTCATATGGGCCACCGCCCCACATGGAAGATACTCTCCAAAAGCTGGCTATGCAGCGCTTATGATAGCATAGGAAAATGGTATGATCAGATGGTGGTGGTGACATCTCTGGAAATTAAAAGCCCCTCCAAAACTAAGCTGTTCATTTGGTGTTTACTCATAAACAAATCCCCAACTGAACAAAACCTCATGAGAAGAACTATACACGGTCCCTCTCGGTGTTGTTTATGCAAATCAAATGTTGAGGAAGCGAATCATCTTTTTCTCCTCGGTCCGGTCACGACACAGGTTTGGTCTCAAATATTTTCAACGCTAAAATTAAGCACTACATGGTTTGGCCAAAATCTTGAGGAGGCTTGGCACCATTGGTGGACTGAGGCACACACCCAAAAGGCCAAAAATCTACCCTTGATTGTTTGTTGGGGAATTTGGCTAAATACGAATGACAAGATCTTCCAAGATGCGCAGATAAATTGGCTTGCTACCATTACAAACTCAGTGGCCATCTTCAATCTACTATCTGATACATTGGGTAACAAGCCGCCACGAGTCATTTCTCCCGAAATCATTAAAACACATTCACCGTGGGGTTATTTTGATGGATTGACCCAAGATGAGGGCTGTGGGGGGGAAAGGGGGGAGGAGGCGGGTTCCATTCTTTGCGTGAATGATCATCTGTCTTTCAGAATCCAAGATGGCCTTGGCAGGGGTTCTAATAATTATGCTGAGCTTCATAGTTTAAAACATATCCAATTATTCACGCCGGAACAAAATTGTCAAAGGATTCAGTTGTTTGGGGACTCACACCTTGTAATAAATTGGATAAATGGTGTCTATTATTGTCACTTGCACACATTCAGGGACACAATGGAGGAGGTTTTTACACTAAAATCACAATTTGATTTTATTGTATGCTCTCATATATACAGGGAAATGAATGAGATCGCTGATTGTCTTTCCAAAGAGGCCGCGCAGCTAAACAGAGGTCAATGGATTGTTCAGGAGTACAAACATGGAGAGTTCTATCAGTTTTTCCACCATCCATTCATTGAGAGGAACCATCCATTCATTGAGAGGAATGGGAACCACTCAGAATGATCACTCTGATCATTCTATATTTATTTTGTTTTTTGTCTTATCAGTTTTTTCTTGGGACACTGTTATGGTTTATAGTTTTCTCAGCAGATAATTTTTCTCTACAAATTTTGTTTGTAATCTGTATATATGCTTGGTAATTTGGTAAAATGGAACTTCTGTGAATGCATCTCATACATGCTGATAATACAGTATGTAATTTTCTTAAATTATTAATGAAAATTGTGCCTTTTTCCTTGGAAAAGATTAATCAACTGTGCCATTTTATTATTTGTTGCTTTAGTTGTAACCGTAATTCTTGTAATGTTGATGAATGCCTAATAAGTATTTATTATATTAGAACATCGTTTATATGGAATGCAAAGTTTGATTAACTATTTCTGCGTTTAGGATTTGGAACAGAGAAATATGCGCGGAATATTAGTTTTTGCCTAACATAAATGCCCAGAAAACAGAGGATGGAAACCCTCAAAGAGTAGAAAAAAGTTAAAATGTTTAGTAACGACCTGTAACTTTAAGAACGAAGGCATTCAAGCCTACAGGTGGTATTCAGAAAAGAACATCATTTTCTTAGGCATCATAGCTTCCATCACATTGATGATGAAGGTAATCATTTCCATTATTGGATGTGGATCCATCAATCTTACACAAAGCCCTTTAAACAACATGATAGTTGAAACTTAGAGATGTTGCTTCGCTTTTTCATAGTACCCATGTAAAAATAACCCTCATACCCAGTGATACACAAATATTGACAGTCTCTGTGCACATGTGAGAGGCGATGCCACACATAATACAATACTTCTGATTATTTTGCAATCATTATTGTTTCTAGCATCTTGTGGTTAGTTTTTAGCATGCTATTTATTGAGTTCTACTTCATATGCGAATCTCTTTCCAGATTTTCCATTGTTGATTTTATTTTACGTGTAATGTGTTTGATATTGATCTTGAGAAATTGAGATTGGTTCTGTATAAATCACACAAATACACGATTGGTGTGTATTGGGATATGGTGTGGGGTTTAAACAAAAATCGGAGTTCAACTCACATTTTTCTATCTTTACCTTTAAATGTGATAATTTACTCTAAAATTTGAAGTTAGATACTCATGTCACTAGACCTGACACTGAGTTTTGAAAAATCATATAAAAAATAAATACAATATATAGACATATGATTTATATAATGTGATTCTTAGTATTTTTCTTGTGCTCAGTTGTTAGAGTGTAGACAACTTGCAGTTCTGTTACTGTTTGCGGCATCTTCTTATGTGCAACATTATCCCTGGAACATCTTCAAACTATGGGATTGTGATGGAGAACCCGCTGGTTCCTATAGTCCTGAAAAGAAGTATCATGGGCACTCATGACGAAAGGAACTCAAAACATAAGAGGAGAATTTTAAATGCATCAATTTGATGTGAGGATCCTATGATAATAGATAACATATCGTGTGCTGAACATCATGAAGATTTATTAGCAAGGATGCTTACACGGTTGCCTGTGTCTAGCTTCTTCCATTTTCGTTCAGTGTGAAAAGGATGGAATTCAATGGTATATTCTCCAAGTTTTTTGAATGTTTGTTCAAAAGTCCCATTCTGCTGGCCATGGTTCTACATGGTGGACTCCAATTTGATCAGGGCATTGCATATGACACAGAGGTAAAAGAATGGCACCATATCAATCTCCCCTCTTGTATGAGAAAAAATGTGAAGTGAAAACCACTGCCATCTGCAGGATGACTTATTTGTTTTGGGTCATCTCTTGGCAATTTCATTGTGTGCAATCCTCTCACTGGACAGTGTTGCAGATTACCACATATAAATATTACTCAGACCATTACATTGTCTGAGTGGGTGCAAGTCTTAGCAATGCCCCCATCAATGTCTCAACAATACTATGAAAAGAAAGTCAATATCAACTATATAGGTTATGACAACTTGATAATGATTTGCATAAATTCTAGCCAATTCAACAGTCAAGTGCTGTGTAACATCTTGGAAAACTCATGGCTAGAATTCAACAAGTATTATTGTCATTGTTTCAACAAGTATTATTGTCATTGTTTGTAAATAAATTTTCCAGACACAACATACCTAGTGTATGGATTATAAATGCAATCTTCATGTATACCATAAGAAACCTATAAATATAAGAAAAATGAGATGAAGATCTCAACTTTTTAACAATTATGAGATCCAAGCCATTGTCAAAATTACTCTATTATGTGATGAAGTGAATTTCTTGACTTTCTGTCAAGGCTAAATACATTATATTTAGGATCTATATTTTCATGTGTCATGAATGTGATAAATATAACTTAGGCTTGAAGCAAACTATTTTTTATCAATATCAAATAATTCTTCATTAATTGCATCTTGTTGAGGAACTTCAGAAAGCTGGACCTTGTGCATATTTCTGCCATGTGAGTGATTAACATCCCTCAGATATTTTTAGTCGTAAATGTATATTTAGCACGCCTCAGTCCAAAGATTTTTGTTCTAAAATGTGACAAACTGTTTATCGGAACTAGGAACCTTAGCACTGACTTTTCCAACTAAATGATCATTATTCTATGATGGATTACTATTATCATCATCATTCTTATTAGTTATTTTAAGCACATAAATGTTTCCTATTAGCCCAACAATATTTATGCTGTAAAATAATATATGAAAAGATTCTAATATGCAATTCATGGAGTTCATAATGTTCTCTTCAATGCTTATTAGTTGGGTCTCAGTTGTCATGTCTCTTTACATTTTGTGGAGCTATTTTTTGCTGAGTCTTCCTATCTGTTGATGTATGAAATTCCAGGTTTTTGGTGAATCTGAGACTGATTGATATGTAATTTTGCTAATTTCAAGAATATGAAGTGAATCAACAAAAAAAACCAATAATTAGATATAATTATACTTACAATTCTCTTTGAAGTTCTTAGTATACTAATCTTTTAAGAGAGAATTATATTAAAGAAACAGGTAACTAAACAGTATGGAACTTGAATGTTGTGCACATGTGATTATCTCTCGGGAAAATAGTTTAGTTTGGGTATACTAAAAAGCATGAAGGTCATGTTATCCTTTGAAAATATTTTATACAAGGGCTATATAGGTGAAGATTTCAAAATTCAAGGATCACATGGCTTACAGTGTGGTAGATTATTCCACTCAATTGAACATTTAATGTTGTAGTTTGGAAATATTTGTTGTAGTTTGGAAATATTTGTTGGTTTGCTAGATTGGTTAATCTTGAGATATATTTGGAAGCAAACCCTCCTTTTCGACATTCCATAGGCATCCCAAAGCGGATAAGGAGTCGAGAATGCCACACAAGGAAGAAAAGGGGCTTCCTTGGAGAGGACTTTCTGAATCAGGTTTCTCAAAGTGAATCATGCCTTTCAAATTAGGTACTCAACATCGAATAACAATAATGATTTAATCTCTAGGGGTTAATTTCTTTATCATGGTTACTATTATTGTAGCATTTCTATCTCTCTTTTCATTTGTGTTTGGAATAGTCTCTGTTTTGTTTTTTCTGTTTTTTGAATGTCATTTTATAAAGACAAGGCAAGAGTGCCATTCTCCAAACTTGGTTGTAAATGAATAATCCTTAAAAACATTGAAGGGTCAAGGTGGCTTGCACCTAGCTCTAGAATTGCATGGAATGCCCTGATTTCATTGGCTAGATAGTCCACAAGTTCTGGAACATGTATCCACAGTTTTGAACCTTCGTGGAGAACATCACCACCCTCACTTAACTATTGAACTAAGACGCTCTTGACAACCCTTCTTGGAGTTAGATCCATTACCAATATTATTTCTACCATGTAGAAAATCTATATGCATAAAAGCACAATCACTACTTTTTCATTTCATAATAAATTGAGGAGAAATGGCACTATACTTTGTACTATGGGAAAGGATTGGAATCTTGTGGTTGACATATTCCTTAATTTGGTTTTTGGGTTCCTATTGGTGGATGGCATTGCTCACTAACAAGTTTTCGTATCTATTGCTCACTAACAAGTTTTCGTATTTAATTTTTTCATATCAAAAATGTTTAGTTGTTAGTAATCATATGATTAAGTTCCATATTATTGAATGTTTCCTTATGTATGTCATATAGACAAAATTCTGATCCCTACCAATTTACTCGGTATTTACTCCATCCTTGGACAACTTCATTTTGACCTAGGAATTAACCAAGGTTAATTTTCCACTATTATACCAACTATCCAAAGCACTGGTTAATAACCCGCCTCACCAAATAAGCACCTTGCTTTAGCTACTACCAAGGCCCGGGACCTGTTCAAGCACCGACACAAACTAAGGCTTTAAGCCCTTTAAAGCATGCATTTTTTTAAAGTCCATAAGCTTTTGGAAAAATAGTTCGACTTTTATATTAGTTCTCATTATTCAAAGTAAATTGGAAAAACAGTTCGACTTTTATATTAGTTCTCATTATTCAAAGTAAATATGTTTTTGGCCAACTATTTTTAAATGATGTGCCTTTTAATTGCTATACCAAAATCCAATTTTATTCTTAAATGATGTGCCTTTTAATTGCTATACCAAAATCCAATTTTATAAAATATTCAATTTTACAGCTCTGGGACATCCCTTGCCACATGTGAGTGAGTGTCCATTCTGAATCTGTCCATAATATGCTTCCGTTAATTACAATACACACATGATAATTGCTTCGCATACAAAATCAATTGTTTTTCACAGAATCCGTCGCGGGAGTATAGCGGGGGGACTGTAGCCTCTAAAGGGAAATAAGAGATCCCCCACTGGAGTCGATTTATCCAAGCCAGAATCCCTGTCTACCTACCAGTCATCTAAAAATCTCAATTTTTTTTTGCATTCCTTTCCTTGGGGAGGAGAATTGCACGATGGCTTGATCAAAGGGAGAGGAATTTTTTGTTTTTGTGGAGAGGATTTGTTTTGCGATTGTAATTTTAGTTGGATAGTAACTTTTTATTTTCGTGTGGAGAATTTGTTTTGCAATTGTAATTGTAGTTTTTTTGCCGTAGTTTAAAAATTATGTTTTTTTGCCATGAAAGTTATGGAAATTCCGGTCATAGTTTGAAAAAATCCGGTAGGGATTTTTGTGAATCCAAGTAAAAGCTGTTAAAATTCATAATTTTAAGTGCTCTGGACCGTTTTGATGGTTTTGAATCAATTTCCACCATCAAAAACATGATTCAAACACTGCATCTACAAGATTTTTTTAAAATTTTTTTTGCCCAGATTCCGGCCACTTTGGCCGTCTAGGCAATTCATCCGCTCCATAAACAACACCTTTTTTTTAAGTAAAGAAACTTTGTATTACAGTAAATACATCCTTCAAAACATTAAGGCTCAACAAATACAGGTGATGAACATGGGCTTGAGAATAATGAAGCATATGATAGAGGAGGCCTTTTCTCACAATGGAGAAACTAGAGAGCCTCTCTAGTTACAATTCAACAAAATATACAAAACCATGACTAGAAGGGCAACGTCTGCCTTGAAAGACCAACAATGCAAAACATATAGCAAGACATATAACAATGCTACGTTGAAAGAACAACAATGCTAGTTAACGCTCTGGGATCCTCTTGGACCATGGCATGGGTTGTAATAGTCTGGGTCATTGGTAAACGAAGCCTCACCTTTGCCACAAAAGGGACTTGAATCGGTAGACATAGGTTTCGGCTCACCACGTGACTATCATTGGTGTGGCGAGGGGGGCTACAAGGCTTGCCATGAGGAGTGTTTGCATGCACTGGAAAAAGTGATAGATTTATAGGTTTCGCTGTAAACCCAATCGATTGCTTTTGATCACCTAAATTAATAATTCAAACCGCATTCAGAGGTAGGGCATTTCCTATTGATATAGGAGCTTTTGGACCAGAAAGAATAGTTATCTCCAATCGAGAAAGCTCGGGCTTGCTTAAGGAACGTGGAAATGATAGCGGACGAAATCCAGGTAAAAGGAAACTCCCAAATAGAACGAGAGAAAGAGGATCTCCTCAACACTGCTTCTGAGAATTTGGAACAATTATAGGATCCCAAGAATGAGACGGTTTACTCTGAACAACAAAGAGCAATTGACCAAATCCAACAACAAGTTTCTCACCAAGCTTTACGAAGAGCTATATGAACTTTGAATAGTCGTTTGATACTGAGTTACATTTACGTATGATTGATCACAATATTGGCCTGCTTAGAACCATGATGAAGACAAATGATTAGTTGTTATAAGGTCCTATTTCTCAATAGATAATTAAAAAGGTTAAGGACCTATTTCTGAACAGATAATGAATAAGTGCTAATGGGAAGTATTAGACTCGATGAATTAGTAGTATTTATACGGAAATAGATCGAACAACATACAACGAAGTAAGAGTTGGTAATCTTGGCACCGTACTTCAAGTAGGAGATGGCATTGCTCGTATTCATGGCCTTGATGAAATATGGCAGGGGAATTAGTGGAATTTTGGAGATGGTACAGTAGGCATTGCCCTAAATTTGGGATCGGATAATGTTGGAGCTGTATTAATGGACGATGGCTTGATGATACAAAAAAGTAGTTCTGTGAGAGCAAAGTGTCGAGTCATCCTCACTTGATTAGTTGAGGGTGATTCTAAACCTCGAAGATCCACGCCCAAAAGTCTCTGTGGTGTAAGTGGCATTCTAGGTCGAAGACATTTCCTTCCAGCAAACACGCTGGTGTCTTCTTGGTCCCCATAATGGTGCCCCGGGATGTTGTGTAAAGCCCAAAGATGGTCTCTCGATACTTTGTAGCTCACGTGCTTCAGTGTTTGCCACCATTCTTTTGAAGTAGTGTGGAATACCGCAATCAAAGTGTTCTTCCCCATGCCCATGCTCATGCTAAAGAGAGCGGGGAGGTTGGTCTTGCCCACAACCATAGTTGTCGTACTTCTCAAACCATAGTTGTAGAGAAACCAAATGCGAAACTCTGAAGCTAATCAGAATAACCACCTTTGTGCGATTAGAGGAATTGGTGGCCATGTCAAGAGCTCCTAAGTTTTAATGAGCGACAGACACACTACAAAAAGTGGATATGCCATGTGCTTAATGCACTTTAAATACAAGAGGGGTGGACTTAACACCACCATTGCACTCCATCCTCAAGGCATGGTGGAAATCGAGCATGATGCGCCTCTCAAGCCAGCTCCAGGTTTATGCGTTGGCTTTCATTAAAGACATTGAAAACTTGAGCTTCTAGCCTGCGCTCCTAAATCCCAGGTTTTTTGTGATTCTCATTATGTGTTGATCTATTTCTCAATCATTTTGCAACAGCAAACTATTTTCAGTCAACGCTACAACCTTATCTTTATTCCCCTTGGAGTTGGGTTTCGACTGTGATAACATCCTCAGCCGTGAGAACTTTTTGACTAAGGATGTCACGAATGCTTTCTTTATCCTAGTGAATTCTGGCTTCGAACTATTTTTTATCTATAAAATATTTCTTTACTATTTTTTAGGCTTGTAAGGTTTCCAAATTGCAAGTTCTGAATGGGTACTCGATCTAAAAAAGAACAGTGTAGTTAGACATGGATCATATAACTTTGGAATTTTTTACCTTTCAAGGCTTTTAATGGTTAATTTTCCTCCGTCATTTGTATTGTCTGTTGCTGACATTCTTCTGTCAATGACCTCAAAACTATAATTGAACTCTCTTTTGTGCAATCTCATACCCTCGTTTTTATAAATGTGAGTGGTTTGATTGGCTGATTTTCCAAGTGGAGAAAGGGCATTTATCAGCATCATTCATTACTAACCCATGTTTTAAAAATAGCTTGGAATTACTTTCTCTCTTGCGTTTATGGACTCAAACTAAATTACTATAGTTAGACATACAATCTTGATGACATGTATATAAAGCTATTGAGAATTGTTCAAACGAGGCTTTTGACATTTTTACATTGACAGATGAATTTAACATTTCCAAGTGTTTTTTTGGTGTAATTGTTACAATGTACTATGTAGGTGTTTGGTTATCTTTACGGTTAATGTAGAGAATAGTCGAGAATAGTCATACTATTGGTTATCCTTACGGTTAATGTAGAGAATAGTCTTAGTATGTCTAGGGAACATTTTGGTGTAATTATTTCTGAGGTTGGTGTAATTATTTCTGAGGTTAATGACATCTTATAGGTAGAAAATTAAAGACACTTTGTTGCATTTAGGGTAAGCTAAGAACCAAAGCTTTGTTATAACTAACTCGTTTGAAGTAGAAATTTTGTTGGCTAGAGTTTTTACTTCCATCAATATTATGGTCATGCTCATTTTATCCCTTTGGACTTTCTCTACTCCAAACTAGAAACCACAACTTGAAATTCATCATTTCCTTTTCCTTATATTTATTTGTTAGGTAGTTTATTTTACAAACTCCTTTATCCACTGAGCTATCTTAACCTAACATAACATACCAAATGCTCTTGTTTCAACTACACCTTTTCTTTTTATCTATTCGAAGGTTTATGACTTTTACTTGTTGATGAGAATATGTATTCTTGCATAATTTACTTTTGTTGAAATGTATTAAAGTACTATGTATTAAATGTATGGGAAGGATCATGTTGTTTAAATGATTGTTTTTTCCTTTTGGGAGGTTTAAAAGTACGACTTAGTATAACTTTTAACAAAAAATACAATATCAAGAAAGATAGTAATTTTTTGTTGTTTAAAAGATATTTTTGAATGCATAATTAGATTCAACACCCTGAAAAAGTCTTGGGTATTACTCTTTGGATTTTGGTTAAAATTAACCAAGAAAAATGCTTTGAAAAGAACTATATTGATATTTGTTGGATATGTGAGAGATTGAAATTTGAAGTGGGTTTTGTTTTTTATAAAAGATAAAATTTTTTATTCTTGAATCTTCTTGTATAGAAGAAAACCATGTTTATATTTTTATTGTATTTTTCATTCTGGAAAAATGTAAAGATATGGTAGTTGCATACTTTTCAATAAAATTTTAAAAAATTAATTAGTGGAGAACCATTTTAGATCTAGATTTATATCTCATGAGGTGCAAATCTTTCCTCAAGTTTTGCACTCAAAAAAAAGGTTTGCACCTCAAAATCCCTCTCGGTTGATAGCTCTACAACTCTACAATTAAGATGGATTTACATTGGATCTACTTACATCATCTTCTTCTTCTTCTTCTTCTTCTTCTTTTTTTTTTTTGCGGTACAAAAAATCATTATATTTTTTTGTTTTCTCTTTAATACAATAAAATATTTGTATTCTCAACTTGCTTTTACAAAATTTATGCGTAAATATCTTAATATTTAATTACTCTAAATATTTATCATAGTTTTATGGAAAAAACATTAACATGGAAAACAAAATTTCTCTTATATGTGTATTTCCACCAACAAAGATAAAAAGGTTTTAAGTTGAATAGGAAAAATCCCTTATCATTTTTTAAAACATTTAAAAGCCAATAGACCATTAACAAGAAGGAAAATTTTAATGTTTTCATAGTTTTAATTCGAACTATTTTTTAAAGTCCCCTTGAGCATGCCAACTCCTTTATTCTCGTCACTACATCTCTCCCCACACCAACTCAAGGACAGGTTTTGACATCTTACTTATATGACGTGCATTTCTCTTACCATAAGTTTCTTGAGCAAATTTGTTTCAAAGATCTTAACACATAAACTTTAATGTGTAATTGTGTGTTCACCTTCCATGGGGATTTTCACCATCAAACCTATTCATCATAATTATCATGTTTACATAAAATTTAATATCCTAGTGTTGGGGGATATTAACTCATTATAAGATTCTTAAACCAAATTTAAAAATGGATATTCACTCATTCTAAATGCTTAAACCAAATTAAATAATCTTTCTTATCTCATTTTTTTTCATTAAACCAAATTAAAAAATCTTCCTTATCTCATTTTTTTCATTGAACCAAATTAATGAGTCTTTCTTATCTCATTTTTTTCATTGAACCAAATTAAAGAATCTTCCTTATCTCATTTTTTTCATTGAACCAAATTAAAGAATCCTCCTTATCTCATTTTTTTCATTGAACCAAATTAAAGAATCTTCCTTATCTCATTTTTTTCATTGACCTATAGAAACATCCCACAACCTTGAGTTAGGTTATGAAAAACCTAGATCTTCTCTTTTTTTCCATCCTTAACTTGAGTAGTGATTGTACCATCCCTTGTTTGTTCCAAGGGTAGATGCCTTGATTTTGTAATTCAAAAATCAAACCACTTGGAAATCAAAATATTAATCCACTACCAATGCTTTTTAGTATATGAATCCATATTAAATGCATTTGTTTTCCTTCCCAATCCATTCTTCTAAGGAGAGAGGGTCAATAAATACTTGAACGTTATTATTTGTCTTCATACCCTTTATACAATAATCCTTTTGGAGTCTTTTGGTAGTGGAGGCATACTAAAGACGTGCATTTTTAAGAACAGAGTGGTCTTCATCATTGGGTTTTGTCAATCATTGTCGTTTATTTATTAATTTTTTTAACAGGAATGAGTAAGGTTTCTATTAAAATTTGTGCTTAGATGCAACAAATACATGAGAAATCTAGTAGATTGATTCTTCTTGCATAGGATCATCCAAGGAGGGATAACAAGTGTTTCAAAAAGGCAAAATTGAAAAATTGAATACCAATTGGAAAGGAACAACATACATAAACATTACACATTTACAATATGAGATCATAAAAAAAGGAAATAAAACTTCTTCCGAAGGCCTGTTGAGATCATGCTACAATTTGCATGTGGGTTAGCTAGAAACTATGCTTGTGGGACACTGGTTTTCATTTACATCAATTTGCAACTTCAAGTCATTCAACTACCTATGTAGTGCATCAATTTAATCATCTTGGCAAGTTATTTTATCTTTAAGGGAGGGATTGAACCTTATCCATAAGAGAGGTGGAGGTTGTCATCTGCTGATGAATTTTCCAATTGCAGGGATTCAATTTGTTGTAAGCACATTTTACATGCAATGTTTCCCCTTGCTACTACTAAATCTCCTTTCTCGATTGACATTGATAAGTTTCAGGAGAAAAGGAATCGAATGACAAGGTGTAGAGGAGTCAAGGGTCCAATTGAAAGACTGTTGAGAGAAGTTAAGGGGACATTAACAATCCAAAGGCAGACAACAGCACCATAGGAACCTGAATGAAGTAACCACTTCCCACGGGGAGGAGTAGGGATCGCAGGGCCTAGGCCACACTGGCCATAATGGTAAAGAAATATTGGAGGCTTCTAATTAAAGAAGCTAAGCTTCCAAGAACCACAAGAAGCAAGACTAATATTGGATACCATGCAAAGGGGAAAGGTGTACATGATTTTCAAAGGACCTCGCAGAGGAAAGATGGTTTGCACATAGAAGCATCCATGAGGACGAACCAAGAAAAAAAATTGGTCTACCACGAGCCAAGCTGATTGGAATCTAGTCTTCACGAATAGATAGTGAAACTCGAGGAGCCCCATAAATAGTTTTGTTACTCAATTTTCCACAACCAACACCATATAAACTCCACCTTCTATCGATAGTGTATACAATAGAGCATTTATCATGGATAAATTTTGAGAAACTCCAATTATCGTAGAAAATTTCTAAGAAAGTAGCCTAACTCAGATGAGCAAGTGTAAGGCATCTTTGTGAGTTATTAAACCATAACTCCCATGGATCAGGCAATAGAGAAATGTAGCATAACCAATTAATCCATGGATTTAGTCCTAGAACCGGAGATCACACATGTTGCACAAATCTTGTCACCATTAATATTCATAATAACCAACAACCTTGAGTCCATCAATGCTCGAGGTGCAAGATCCATTCGAGGTTGGATGTGTCATCCAGTCTCAAATCTTAGCGCATGTGAAGGTATTGGGTATAATTTCAATGCATGAGCTACATTCTCTCCATAACCCGTGATATCAATTTTAATATGCCACTTTTTTGGATCGATAATTCTAATGTTGCATTCAATATATGGGAGGGGGGTCTTAGTATATGGGCCCTTATAATGTTCATTAAAACTAAGGGGGAATGTGGTATTATCATGGAATATTTCTCCATCCATATGAATAATTTATTTCAGTCTGGCCCATTTTTAGAAGGCACACCATATTAGGTTGTCTATCATCTTCCACATTTTTGTGATCTAAGGATGTGAAAAAAGGACTTAAAGTGGAAGTGATCTAGAGCACCGATAATTATTTGAAGGAGTTTGAGGTAGTTTTCTTTAGGCAACGAGCCTTTATTTAAATGTTGAATCGTGAGAAGAGAGTCCCTTGGGATTTCCATCTTAGAGATTTTCATATCTTTGGTGAAGATTACCCTAAACCAAAGGCCATACATATCATCTTGGTTATCAGTTTTCCTTCTAAGCCCCTAAGAGTACTTAATGGCTAGTTTTCCTTCAGGATTGTAGATAACCCATCCCCCTCCTGCCACCCCTCCAATCATTGTCATTTTACAAGAGAAATGTCTTTTCTTTTTCTTTCGTACCAATGCAAAGTCATTTGAAACACCTCATTTTATTAAGTCCAAAGCTCCTTTAGGGATGAAAACCATAGTATATGTTAGTTCATTTGTGTTTCTTGACCAAGGTTAATTGACGTCCCAAAGGAGCCACTTTTATCATTGCTTTGTGTTCAATCCTTTCAATCATCAACTTCCAATTTGTGTTTGTATAATAATTTGGTTTTTTAGATAAAATCTTAGGGATTAGAATCCCCCTAGCATATACTAAGGTTTTCATCCCTAGTATATGCTAGTGCAAATAAGTGTATTGGAGAAACAACATTCTCAATTTAATCCTTGATGCACTATTGCTTTTTGTCATATGTACAATATCATGATTTCCTCTAGTTTTTGTAGCTTGGTTTTCAAGTCGTCGTAAAGTAAACCATCATTGAAAAACAAGTGTATAAAAAAAAGGCCTTCCCAATTTAATACTTGCAGTGAACTAATTCTTATTGCCTTTATAGATTTCCTTATACCCAAGGAGCTATCATTAGCATTGGATAAATTTAGCTTCATAACCGCCGAGTTAGCTCTTTGAGAATATATTACTCACTTAAACAACAATTGCTTTCATCAAATTATTTTATAAATATAGGAACATATAGAAATGTGTTGTATTTTCATCCATTTTGGCTTAACTAAAGAGCCCTAGTGCTTGAATCTCTATTGCATTTCTTTTTCTTCTAGTTGTTTCCTTATTTTGTAGAATCTTCAATCTATTGCTGCCAATGTCCTCAAAGTTTGAGTCAACATCTTGTAAGTATATCTTTACTACATCATTTTTCATTAAAATGAGAAATCGTGATTCTTTGCATACTTTTCCAAAAGGTCATTTTGAAGTAGCTAATTTAACCTTTTTGAGAACCGCCACCATCTGGAAAAATTGTTGACTTTCTTGAAGAGGGATCTAATTTCACTCATACAAATTTGACAACAATTGTAAACGTCCCATCTTTTGACCATTGGACATTATATTTAAAATGATATGAGGTATTTTAATGCTTCTTTGTCTATTTGGAGGAGGATTAGAAGGTGATTAGAATCATCCCAGACCTCAATTCCTTATTCTTTCAAGGTCATTTATCATTGTTTTGGAGGCTAAAATCTATCTATCCATTTTGCTACTATCCCCAATTCATTAATAGTAATAAGGGATCCCCTCCCTCATCATGTTTTTTGAGTTTACAATTCTTTTATTCATGAGATTTAACTTTCCACCTAAAATAAATGTTTCATATTTTACAAGTTGTTAATCCCACGGATCATCTCAAAATTATATTGTCTCTTTGTAAGGTCTATACTAACAATGTTGAAGGTCTTTTGGAGATCTGAGGAGAGAATAACAATCATTGGTAATAAAATCATTAAATGTATTAATTTGAGTGATTTGATTCTCCAACTAGTGAAAAATCCTCTTCAGTGCTCTAGTGGATCTAAAGCCATGCATTCCCACTTCTTTCATGACTTCCAAAGTTCATCAATAAAACTTTGTGCCCCCCCCCCACCCTCCAATAGTTTTTTGATTCAAATTATATTAGTGATGTGGAGATTCATAAGTGAATTTCTTTGAGGGCTTTCCCATACCTTTGAGATAAAAAGAAAAATAATCATTTAGGCACCTTCACTAGGGTGTTCCCTACTCTAAGGGCCCTTTTCATAGTTTTTTGTTTTCCCCTTAATAAATTCTGAATAATATTAATTTGAGCTGGAGAGGTGTATGATTTTCTAATCCCACTTTGGGTTTTCTTTCCTACATCTTACCTAGTTCTCCCTCAACCAACCCTGCACCCTCTCCCCCCCCCCCCAAACCTCTCCCAATACTCCCAGTGGAATCGTTCCTAGAGATGAGAGGGTGATGGTTTGGGAACAAGGTCATTATAATTCTACATTAATTCATGGTTAATGGTTTATCTTCTATAAGAGATGGTATTGATCATTGAGTGAATGCAATAGGAGAGTCCTCCTTACTTATACCCCCGTTCATATAGTGGATAATATATTTACCTTTATGAACACCAAGAGAAGGAAATCATCTTGAGAAAGATACAATGAATAATGCCTGTGTCTTCTTGAAGTAATGCCACTGAATCTAATAGTCCTATACACAGTCGATAGGGTAAAATTGTGACTTTATGGGGGTTCTGAAATCCTACTACTTAGTCACTAGAGAATCTCCCTCCAACTTCACGATCTTTGTGTGGTTTTCCCACCAGGTCAAGGCATGGCCCTCTAATTTCATTCGAGCAAACAAAATATTTTGTTCTTCATCTGTGTGATGAACACTAAAATAAACTTCTAATTTTTGCAACTAGTGATTTAGCTTCAGAGCATCAATTTCACCTTGATATGGCTTGATGTCGACCTTCACTTCCATTTTTTATAGGGATTGGGAATGGTTCATGGCACTCGAACTGGGTTGATCCTTTTCAAGTTCTTTCTTAGAATCCCTCTATGGTTCTTCCTAATCTTCCAATTTCCCTTATTATCTGACCTCCACGTTAAAACCTCCATCTTCTCCAAATAGCCTAAGATTATTGGTCAAGGCAGCCATGAGAAGGCTCATATTATGGTTTATATTTGTGACATGTGCTTCCAATCACAAAATCTCTCCTATGTGGGATCATGAGGGTTATTAGCATATTCGTTATCATGGTTGGGGTTTTATGACTTTCAACTTAGCAGATATCAATCCCCTGTAACTCCCCACAATATACCCAAAATAACCCTGCTCCAATACCACTATGATTTGTAAATTGCCATGGATATTCCATTGTACAATTTGTCACTAAAGACCTAGTAACTAAAATATATTCAAAGATTTGAAATCTACACTATGAGGGTTTATTTCTCCTTAGATTTTTCGATTTGTAAATCATTGTTTATTACATATGCATGCAAATTATGATTATGCAAAAAATAGAGAATAGTGAAATAAAACTCACAGACCACAAATTAACACAACATATAACATGGGAAACCGTTTTGGGAGAAAACCCATCTAGAAGGTGAGGCTCCTCTAGTCTCTTTTTATGAATGGAAAAATAGATGCAAGTACAAAAGTGATGTTTGTGGCCCGTGGGTTGTTATAGTGCACAAATCCTCTCTATTTCTCTCTCCCTATCCATTCACGACTACTATGCTTATATATGGAACAAAATGCACTTGAATAGAATAGAATCCATTTTCCTCCTAGTGGCATGGTTATATCACATTCAAATAACCTACTAGTAGTTAGATTTGACCCCCTCAACTCTTAACTAGAGTTAAAATATGGATTTTTCTAGAGTCTTATTCATCGTTATCATGTGTTTAGCCCCCTTCCATTAATAATGGGAGTTGATGTGGCATCTTCTCAAATTATGGTGGTCAAAAAAAGTTCATTATCCAAGTGGCATAACTTTTGCATATGAATTCCAATTGAGGCGATTCATGAACCTTTGGAAATGTATATGTGTATAAAATAGTTCAAAAATATGTCATGTTTAAGAGGAAAAGTTTTACACCCAAAAAAAAATTCATTTGATGCCTCAAACTACTCTCGAAAAATTTTAGACCCTCACTTGACAAACTAGGTCTTGTCGGTAAAAATGGTCTTGTAAGTTGATTCCTCCACTTTTTCCACTGAAAGCATTGAGACAGATGAAAAAAAGTATAATTATCCAATCCAAGTCACACCTCCCCATTTTGGGAGGATTTTGGTCCCCAAAATCTTCTACTAAATGAGTTGAGGAAAAGTTTTCTCCACCTTTCAAGTGTACCATTTAGCTTTGCCTTGAAGTTGTCCTTTCAACTCAATCTCCCAATGGTAATGATACCCATGTCTTGTATTTTTGGACCTCTTTTGAAAAAATTTATCCTTTGCCAACTCTTCTTGAGCATTTGGTGTCAAATCCTCTACAAAAGGGAGCACTCGTTCCTTTTCCCAGTCTACCATGGAAGGGTCATAGAGTTTTAGATTTTCTACATTCACCATTGAGTAAATGAATATCTATGGGGGTTGAGTCTATAGGCATCATCTCCCACATTTTATATTAAATTAAAGGGACCATATTACAGATCCTCGATTTTATTACCATGACTTTGCAGCCTCTCCTTGTTCAATTTTTGTCATACTCTACCTCCCACCTTGAACAATCTCTATGTTGATCATGTCTAGCCTTGTATTTTTCCTATGACTTATGTAGTGTCTCTTGTACCCATAAATGGGTCTCCCTAATCTTTTCAACAATTTTTTCTTCCCTTAAGGTATCTCTTATGAGATCCTCCACATTCTTTGGTGCCCATACGCAATATCCAAAGGTAAAGGTGGAAGATGTCCAAAACAAGGTTCAAATGGGGACTTACCAATAGAACATTGGATTGATTTGTTATAAGAGTGTTGTATATATACCATATTTTTATCCTAGTCCTTCAGATGCTTCTGATTGTAACCCCTCAAAAGTTGCACCAAAGTCATGTTGACTATTGTATGCCCATCATTTTGTGGATGGAATGTTATAGACCTCTTCAACTTCATTTTCATATTCTACCACAACGTAGTCCAAAATGTACTAAGAAATATTGTGTCCATGTTTGAAACAATACTCCTTGGTATCCAAAATTGCACCAAGAGCTATCCAAAGAACAAGTTCATTGTTTATTTCTCACTGATAGTCTTTTTATAGGGCATGAAAACACACACCTTGTTGAACTTGTCAACTACCACGAACAAATAGTCATGTCCCTTCATGGTTGTTGATAAACCTCCCACAAAGTCCATGGAAATGTTTTCCCAAGGATGAGTTGGTATAGGTAAGGGATGATATAAACCCTTTGTCATGTTATTGGGCTTGCTGGTACAACAAAACATATATCATCTTATGAACTTAGCTATATTTTCTTACATATTTGATCCAATACATATACTTCTGCAAGTTGGCCATAATAGTCCCTAAGTGCCTTGCAGCCTTGGAGGTGTGAACCTCTCTAATAAGCTCCAATCATTCACCTTTAGGAACATAGAACTTATCCAACCTATGGAGTAACCCATCTTGGAGATGGCAGTTAGTTATTGTGTTGTCATCATCATGCACATGATTCTGGTTCTCCAACTATTTAAACACC
This sequence comes from Pinus taeda, assembly GCA_000404065.3. Taxonomy (NCBI): domain Eukaryota; kingdom Viridiplantae; phylum Streptophyta; class Pinopsida; order Pinales; family Pinaceae; genus Pinus; species Pinus taeda. Next base: position 43,367 of record APFE031553930.1, on the reverse strand, counting down.
TCTTTGAACTCCTCATCCTCTGAATATGCCTCTTTGTAAACTTCATTGGTGAATGGTTCCATATGCATCAGAGTTCCCAAAGTTGTGATCTTTGATTTGGGTGGCCTTGGAATCATTTCAGCCAACTTGTTTGTGTTTCCTTCTTATACTTGATCACTAAATGAAATAGTTGTAGAAACCCCATCCACTTGTAATGCATAGTATGGTGTAGCTTAGTTTGGACCTATAGGTACTGTAATGGTTGATGATCTGTGTGGATTAGTGTATCCTTTCTCGTCAAATAATGTTTCCACTTCTTCACATCTTTCACCGGGGCATAGAGCTCCTTGTCATAGGTATGGTAGTTAATAAATTCCCCATGAAAAAATTTAAAATGGTAGCATACAAGCCTTTCTCCCTAGATCAATACCACTCCCATAACATACTCACTCGCATCTGTCTCCACTTTGAAAGGATACTACAAGTTTGGTAATGTTAGAATTGGTGCTTGATTGATCAAAGGCCCTTTATTGACTCTTCCCCACTATAAACTCTTACCACTTAACATTATGGCGTGGAGTGGTGTTGCTATTGTTAAAAATGAGGCTATGAATTTCCCGAGGTATTGTTATACCCCAATGAAACTCCTCACCTCACAAACATTAGTATACATGGGCCACTTCATGATGGCCTCCATGTTGTTAAGATCTATCTTCAACTCTCCTCCACCTATCACATATCCTAGACACAACAAATATTGTTGTGAAAACTCACACTTCTTGACATTTGGCAATAGTTGGTGCCTCCTTAATGTCTTTAGCAGTTGCGTCAAATGTGAGATGTGCTCATCCCAGGTAACACTATATACCAATATATCATCCATATATAAAATAACAAATGAATGTATAAAAGGGCGTGATATATCATTCATTAACTTCATAAAATTAGTTGTTTCATTACATAGGCCAAATGACATCTTTAACCACTCATACAAACCTTCTCTGATTTTGAAGGCGGTCTTCTAGGTATCTTCTCTGACCCATACTTGATGATATTCTAACATTAAATCTAGTTTGGTGAAGTATTTGGCTTGTTGCAATTGATCTATCTTGGGAAGGCATTCCCTATCCTTGAGCATAATTTTTTTAATGCCCTACAATTGAAACATATCCTCCAAGTCCGATCCTTCTTTAGCACAATGATGACAAGAGACCCACATGGAAAGGTACTTGGTTGAATGACACTATCTTCTAGTATCTATTGCAAATGCTTCTTCACCTCACTTACTTATATAACAAATTTCCTGTATAATTCAATGTTTGAAAACAAGGAGTCTAATAATAGTTGGATCGCGTGCTCCGCATCCCTCTTAGGCGGTATCCCTTTAGGCTCATGGAACACATCCTTGTATGCTTGTAGCAATTCTTCTGGTTTGTTGTTTTTGTTTCTTAGTACACCCCTCTCAGGATGACTTTTCTCTCACGAACTCACCTATAGCATGATTTTCTCTTAGAAAACAATAAAACATACTTATTAGAAATGATCAATTTATGGGCTTGGTTGGCAGTTACCAATGAAATTTTGGGCTTGTCCTTACGTGTGTTGATAGTGAAGGATTTTTCCGTCCTTGATGAGGTGATAGTAGTTGGCTCTTTGCATGAAGATTGCATCATGCATATCATATAACAACTTTCAAACACCACTCCACATACATAAAGGGGAACTACATCTAGTTCTACTTTATCAATAAAATAGTATTAATAGAAATTTTGATTTTACATTGTTTAGTTACCTTTATTTCCATATCCTTGTTTACCCAACCCAATGGATATGGGCTTGGATGATCTCAAACTTCCAATCCCAATTTGTTGATTAGTTATTCTACAATGAGATTCATTCGTGAGCATGAGTTGAACAAAGCATCAATCTTTTTCTTCTTGAAATATATCTTTATATGGAAGAGTTTGGAATTTTCATTCTCTTCCTACTATAAAAGGATATTTAAATTCACCTACTTTTGCACTGATGTACATACAATCTTCTCATACACATATGAGTTTCTCTCAACTTGATTACTTGAATCAATGGCCAACTTAGTTGCTTGAATCAATGGCCATGAGGTCTTCTTCTTTGCATATTTATTTTTATTCTTTGGGTTAAGCTCTGTGTAACAACCTATTTTTATTAACCCTAGCTATCAATGTAAATATTTTGTTATTAAAAAAAATGGGTTGATTTATGGGACATGGATTCCAAAGACTGGGGAGGTCATTTGCTTAGAAGGTCCAATTTACTTGTCACATGAAACTAAGCTCTTTAGATAACCATTGAAGGCTAGTTATTATGCATTTAATTGAATGGAATGTCATGGTTAATGGAACTAAAAGAAAAGGATGGGACCCATACCTACTTGCGGCCTGAGGGGAAAGGCCAAAAAGGACAAAAGAAAAATTAAGTGGAAAGGGATACACATACAAACAAGGGAAGAGAAGAGAGGAGTAGTGCACACAGAGAAGAGGAGAAGTGGATGCAGAGAAGAGGAAGGGAGAGAGAAAAAAGGGAGGAGTTTTGGATACAAAAGATTCGAGGAGGAGGATAAACAAAAGGCAAGAGAACAAGAGAAACATTTGGTTGACAAGTGAAGTCTGGGAGGAAACCACACAAAGGTGGGGAGAAATTTCCTCTTGATTTCCCATTGGCTGGATGGTGGAGATGGTGATTCTCATAAAATCCCTAATGGCTGGGGTAGAGGAATTATTCCCAAGCAAAATTCTAGAGTGTTTCTAGATGGCTTCCTTGACGTAGACTTGAATTGTGGTTCTGGATTCCCCAAGTTAGGGTGCAGCCACGGTGTTGATTTCTGCAGGGTGGGGATGGTGGGTCTTTATATCACCTGTGTATTTTGTTGCTTATAGTTCTATTGAAGGGTGGAGACTAGTCAGGGTGGAGGTGGCGAGGCCTCTGGAGTCCTTGGAGAGATTGAAGATTGTGTAAGCCATTGTAGCAAAAGACCCCTCAGTATCTAGAATTTGGCTCAGGGGTGATAGCTGCAAGGAAAGAACTAGTTGTGGCTATCTGAGGTTGTGTGGAGAGTATTAGTCCCAGACTCAATTTCCTAGAGTTCCCAAGATAAACGTTTTTATGCATTTATGTATGTATTGCAAAGTTACTATATATGAGATTGCATATATGGAAATAAAATGATGTGTGCTTTGCATTGAGAAATGAGTCTCATTTCCATTATTTACTTGAATGAATAATGCACATTGTGATGTTGAAGGTACTAGATCAACCTATAAGAGTAAATTCCTTGCATAACAATAACGAGAGATAGAGGGAGTTACCTCTTGTTACATTCTAATATTTCTATGGACTATACCTTACACAAACATGACTCCAAAAACCGCAAGGTTGATAATTTCTTCCTCATTATTTTGACTAACTTAGTAGACATAAAGGATGACTTAGAAATCACACCCTTGCACTATTCCCAAAGGTACATATATGTTATGTATATTAGAGATGATAGATCCTCTAAATAAGAGTTAGAACTCTATTGAAAAACTGCCTGTTAGAACGAAAAGGAAAACCCATGCTGAAAGGGTTAGATCTAGCCTGGATGCTTAGAAGTGGTTGACTGTAACAACCCAATTTCTCATTCTTATGTACACAATGTAAATATTTTTATAAATTAAGAGGTTGAGAGAGGGACACAATTTCCATTTCTTGAGGTACGAGATTGCTTGAGGGAATTGTTGATTTAAATATCATTCCTTGGTTGTCTAATGGGATTATTTTCTTGGGATGTTCAAGTGATCCAAGGGATAAGTAACGTGCTCAAAATTCAAACTATTCAAAAGTGCTAAAAACATGTATCAGTGCGTAGACCTCGATGAATTGAATCCAACGCAACTTGAATCACTCAAAACATATATCATATGCTCTCGATATTGCGTTCTAATAGTTTTCCCAAATAGGTAAAAAAAAATTGTAGATGGATTGCAGGACTGCTGACTGGGCACGGTGACTAAACATGTTGACTAGATTTCTTGGGCCAATGGAAAGCTCCCACTTGGCCTCACCACATTGGTTGAAACTTGTTGTGGTTTGATTGGGTGAATGTATTTGTACGAGATCCAATGAATGGAGGACATGTGGGCCAATGGAGGGATGCCACATATCCTCCCAACAATACATCAAAATTTTGTTATCGATTGAATGGGCCTCCGATGAGTCGAACACGCAACCTACGGACTAAGAGCAAGGCACTCTACTGCCACGCCACCAAATGAGTCTTAACCATATAGGTGGTGAAATTTTATTTAAAATGGAACAAGAGTCACATTGGGGGACGGGGCCAGGGCTAAGCCCTAGCCCGCGGTCACCCCATTCCCATAGGACTGCAGGCGGGGGATCCAGGGGCATGGGCTTAGCCCTGACCCTAGGTTACTGACACCTCAAACTTAACCACAAGACCATGCATCAACGCAGCGAGAGCATAATAGATTCAGGGGCAGAGATGGGGACTAGCCCCGGGTCACATTACACCACCACGTAACCAATGATGGAGGACTCAACGGAGGCTATTGCAACAAGCACGGAGTTTGGGGACCAGCCCTGGTCACATGGCACCATAAAAACTCACACCACCACAACACGCGCTTAGCATAGAATCCAGGTTCGGGCGTGCGAATTTTCGAATGAGCATAGTTTTATGTTTCCCATGGAAACAACGTTGAAGGCCCAGGGGCTATGCTGATGGGGGCAGGCAGTTAGCCCCAACCTCCAAGCACATGCTCCATGTGGCCCTAATTTTTCGCTTTAGGCCTTACTGGCCATTTAAACCAAGCAACAAAATGCACCTTTTTTCGTGTGATTTTAGCCGACGTCGGGCAAAAGCGTTGCTCAGTGTGCCCTGGAAAGGCAGAAATCGTAGATCAGTTAGCAATCTAGTTCAGTTTGTGGGGCAGTTAGCAGAAGAAACTTTGGGAGAGCATAACTTCTTTAGTTTTGGGCCAAATTGAGCCCAAAAAGAGCCTAGCTAGGGTTTTTTTTTACAGTTCTTAAGCCATTGGAGACATAATATTTACATTATGAGCATTGTAAATCCATGTACACACAAATTTGAGCACTTAATGAAAGAGGTCCATCATTGAAAGTTGGACCAGGCGATGTAGCCCAGGAGAGGGGTGAACTCCTTTATCATTTTTGTTGTTATGTGTTTTTGATATGGTATATTGTCTTTGTTTTATGTTGTTAACTAAGTTTAAAAACCATAATTTAATGTGTTTTGCAAAGTGATCGATTGCCTACAATACATAAAAAAAATTACTTGCAATTTTACCATCACCTTTAAGTTTTCATTACAAATAATTTTGGTATCAGAGCCCAAGGTTATTGTTAAGGTTTGATTTTTTTTCAAGTGTTTTTTTTATGCTTACAAGGTTGAAGCTTAAAAGAGGAGAAGAAGAACTTGTGCAGCCAAGATCTCAAAGTGTTTCAAGGAGAACAAACACACCTCAAGCTTCAATAGTCATGGCACATGAAGAAGGTCCTTAAGGGATGTCTGAAGATGAAATAACTTTCAGAAAAGCTTTCTTTGAGATGTTTGAAATGGTAAAGTTTCTTTATGAAGAGAGGAATTCAAGGTTGTACGGAGAGAGCTCAAAACCTCCAAAATGAAATGGAGGAAAATGAGACAAGCCTCTAAAATGAAATGGAGGTAATGGTGACAAACCACCACCTTCACCTCTATCCTCACCCTCATCTTCATCCTCAACTTCTTCTACTTCTTCAACCCTTTCACAAACACCTCCAAAATCTCCAAAGGGACATGGTAAAACTCCTTTGCTAAAGCTTGATATAAAGTTTGAATATCCTATATACAATGGGGAGGTAAATACTGAGAAATTGGATAATTGTGTTCATCAGATTGAAGTGTATTGCAGGATACAAAGAATTAAGGATGATGAGACCAAAATTCACCTTGCTTCTCTTAGATTGGAAGGTGCACCACTTATTTGGTGGGAGTCCAAAACTCAAGAGGACATGAGTAAACATGGTAAGGTTTTATCCTCTTGGAATGATTTTATTGTTGAAATAAGAAGGAAATTTTATCCATTAGCATCCATGCAAAAATCTATTATGCATTGGAAAACCTTTAGGCGAGCTAAAGGTCACAATGTGCAAAGCTATACTCAAGAAGTTACAAAAAGAGCTTTGATTATGGGTATAAATTTATCCTTTCAAGACACTCTACTCAAATACATTGGAGGATTGCATAATTTATTTGAGACACACAATTCTCATGTTTAACTCTACAAAACTATATGAAGTTTGTGTACATGAAACTCATTTAGAAGCAAGAGGAAAGAATGTTCCTCAAGAAGGAAACAAAAATCCATTCAAGAGTGGAGATAAAGGAAAGGGGAAATTCAAAGGAAAAGGGAAGAAGATTGCTTTAGTCAAGAAAAAGGGAGAAAAACTCACATGTAAACACTTTTCAAAAGAAGGTCATGATGAAGACCATTGCTGGAAACTTCATTCGGAAATGAGACCCAAAAAGTTTAATATAAAGGGAAACAAAACACTATTGTAACTACACAACATGATTTAGGATCCAATTTTGGGGATGAAACAAATATCACAGCCATGGGATTTAAAGGTAAGGACTCTAATGAAAGTACTAGTTCTTTAAGTAGCCTCAATGAAACTCAACATGAAAAAGAAAGAATAAAACTTTTCCATATTAGATTCATTTCAAAACATCCAAGATAGATACATTGTTTGATAGTGGATCACAAGCAAACCTTATTTCTAAAGACGTTGTTAAGAAATTGAATTTGGAAATCACTCCTCATCCTACACCTTATCCTTTAGGTTGGATATGTGACAATGCAAAATTGCATGTGACAAAAATACGTAAATAGAGGTTTGCCATCACTGCAAACTTTATAGATGAGGTAGAGCTTGATGTTATTCCACTTGACATTTGTGGTATTATTTTGGGAAGCCATCTTTCATTGCCATGAGAACAAATATCACTTGTTTAAATATGGGGTTGAGTACATTGTTAGAGCACATAGCAAGAAGTTAAATGTATCACTTGTGAATGTTAGACACATGAAGAGGCTTGTTAATGCTAGTAATAACTTTATACTCTTGATGATCAAACCAAAAGAGAATGTTGAAAATGAAGCCTTCGAAGGATGTGATGCAAAGTTAAAATCTGATTTGTATGAGGTTGTTAAAGCCTATGATGAGATGTTTCAAGAACTCAAAGGATTGCCTCCTAAAAGAGGAATCAAACATGAGATCCAATTGCAACAAGGTTGTCCTCTTCCAAACATTGGCATGTACAAGGTGTCAGTTATGGAGAATGTAGAAAACACGAAACAAATACAAGAGTTGTTTGATAAAGGGGTCATTAGACCAATCACATTTCCATGTGGGTCACCAATTGTTTTAGTACCAGATAAGGATGGTACATGGCGCATGTGTGTGGATTTCAAATCCTTGAACAAGATTATGGTAAAGAATCATTACCCTCTTCCTCGAATTGATGATTTGCTTGATCAGTTGAAAGATGTTGTGTATTTCACTAAGTTGGACTTGATAAGTGGTTATCATTAGATTAGGATTGTTGAAGGAGACATATGGAAGACACCCTTCAAAACAAAGCAAAGTTTGTTTGAATGGTTAGTTATGTCTTTTGGGATTTATAATGCTCCCGCAACATTCATGAGAGTTATGAATGATTTCTTAAGGCCTTTTCTTGATGATTTTGTGATTGTATACTTAAATGACATATTGATATTTAGTAAAACTCGTGAAGAACATTACAGGCATGTTAGGAAAGTCTTAGAAGTCTTGAAGAAACAAAATTTGTTTTTAAAGATGTCTAAATGTGAATTTGGAAAGACCGAATTTGGAAAGACCTCATTAGTGTATTTGGGACATATTGTTGGATGGGGTGAATTGAAGATAGATCTCTCAAAGGTCAAAGTCATTGTGGATTAGACTAATCCTAATAATGTAATTGAGGTTAGAAGCTTTTTGGGAGCAACCCAAAATTGGAGAAAGTTCATTTCTAACTTTTCTTCAATTGTAGCTCCATTACATGCCTTGACAAGTGTAAAGAAAGTTTTTCAATGGGGAGCCAAGCAACAGAAAACCTTCGATGCATTGAAGGAAAGAATCAACACATCTCCATTTCTTACACTTCCTGATTTAAGACAACCATTTGAGATCCAAACAGATGCAAGTGACTATGCCATGGGAACGGCCTTGATGCAACACGGTAAGCCCATATGTTACCATTTTGAAACTTTTAATGGTGCAGTAGTTAACTAACCTACATATGACAAGGAATTGTATGCATCGGTTCAAAGTGTGAAAAAGTGGAAACACTATTTGATTGGAAAGGAAACTATCATTCACACTGATCATCAACCATTGCAATACTTGCAATAACAAACAAAGCTACAGTAAGCAAGGCATTTCAGATGGATGGGTTTCTTGAAGCAATTCCATTTGATGATAAGGTATAAGAAAGGTATCTATAACAAGGTTGCTGACATGATTTCTAGACCAATTGTTAGTGCTTCAGTTATTCTTAAGCATAATTCTATCATGCATGAGAGCTATGTTGAACAATATACTTTAGATGATGACTTTAAATATGTATATACAACTTTGTGTCAAGGCAACCAAGTAGAGGAATTGGATTACCATGTGCATGATAAACTTTTGTATCATCTTGGCAAGCTATGGATTCCGCAGGGTGAAAGAGTCAACATCATAATGGAAGCACATACTTCTCTTATTGTTAGCCATTTTGGTGTAGGCAAGATGGTGGCACAATTACAAAGGTATTGTTATTGGCCTGGAATGAATGAAAGTGTGTCACAATATCTAAGAGGATGTTATTTATGTGCTACAAGTAAGCCTAGCAATAAAAAGTTAGGATTGTATTCTCCACTTCCAGTCCCTTCCCATCCTTGGGAAAGTGTTTCTATGGACTTTGTAGGAGGACTGCCTATGTCTAAAAAAAAATCATGATTATCTTTATGTTGTGGTGGATCATTTCAACAAGATGTGTATTTTGATGCCTTGCAAGAAGTAGGTTACAGTTGAATAGACCACACAAATGTTATTTCAACATGTATGGGTACATTTTGGGTTGCCCAAATCCATTAATTATGATTGATATTCTTGATTTGTTGGGAAATTTTGGTCAAGCCTATGGGGACTCATGGACACTAAGTTGAAAAAGAGTAAAACATTCCTTCCACGAACCAATGGTCAGACAGAAGTGGTGAACATAACGGTAGTACATATTCTTCGTGGTTATTGCAGCAAACATCCTAAGCTTTGGGATGAACACTTACACTACATTCAACATGCTTATAATCAGGAAAATCGTGCATCGACTCAAACATCTCCATTTGAGGCATGCTTTGGTTACTTACCAAAACCTCCTTTAGATTTTATATTTGGGAAAGATGTTGTTATTGATGGTCACAATGACATTGATAAGGCAAAGCGACTCATTGAACAAGTTCCATTTGTGCATCAGATGGTTCAAGAATAGTTGGAAAAGAGCCAAGACAAGGCATGATAAGCATTGTGTTGACCACAATTTTCAGGTTGGAGATAAAGTTTGGCTTTACATAAGCAAGAAGAGGCTTAAAGGAGAAGGTAAAAAATTGAAACCAATAAGGTATGGACCTTTTAAGATTCTAGAAAAGATTGGTAATAATGCCTTCCAGTTGGATTTGCCTCCATATATGAAAATGTATGCAGTTGTTAATGTTGAGAATTTGAGATTATATGAGCCTCCTTTGATTGATGATCAAGGAGAGCATATTAAAATTCCTTTAATAGAAGATTTCTCTCTGTAATTTCTTGAAGAATTAGAGCAAGAAACCATCCTTGACAGAAGAACAAGAACTTCAAAACGAGGGAATGTGGAGTACCTTCATGTTGGACTAAAAGGAAAAAATCCAAGCAAAGCCAAATGGATTGAGGTTGGACGAGCGAGGGAACTATACCCTCATATGTTTGTTGACTGAAAGAAGTATTTTGGAGGTCCAAAAGCTTCGAGTGGGGAGGAGTGATATAAGGGATCAATAAAGTGCTCAAAATTCAAACTATACAAAAGTACTCAAAACCTGTATTATTGCTTAGATCTCGACAACCTGAATCCAATGCAACTTGAATCACTTAAAATTGATATCATATGCTCCTGATATCGTGTTTTGATCATTTTCCCAAATAGGTAAAAAAAAATTGCAAACGGGTTGCAGGACTGCTCACTGGGCAGGGTAACCAGACATGTTGACTGGATTTCTTGGGCCAACGGCAGGCTGCCACTTGGCCTCACCACATTGGTTGAAATCTGTTGTGGTTTGATTGGGTGAATGTATTTGTATGATGTCCAATGAATGGAGGACACGTGGGCCAATGGAGGGTTGCCATGTGTCCTCCAAACAATACATGAAAAAAAATTATCGGTTGAATGGGCCTCCGAGGAGTCGAACGCATGACCTACATAATGGAAGTAAGGCACTCTACTACCACGCCACTGAATGAGTCTTAAACTTATAGGTGGCGAAAATTTATTTAAAATGGAACCAGAGTCGTGTTAGGGGGTGGTGTTGGGGCTAAGCCTTGGCCCCTAGGCACTCGACGTCCACAGGACCACAAGCAAGGGATCTAGAGGTGCAGGCTTAGCCCCAGCCCCAAGTTCCAACACCTCAAACTTAACCACGGGATCATGCATCAACGTAGCAAGAGCCAAACAGATTTGGGGGCAGAGATGGGGACCAACCCCGGGTCACGTTACACCACCATGTAACCAATGGTGGAGGACTCGACAAAGGTTGTTGCAACAAGCACGGATTTTTGGGACCAGCCCCAGTCATATTGCGCCATAAAACCTCACGCCACCACAACAAGTGCTTAGCGCGGAATCTAGGTTCGAGCTCGCAAATTTTGGGATAAGAACAATTTTATGTCGCCCATGAAACCAACGTCGAAGGTGTTGGAAATAACACTGAGAGGGGGGGTGAATCAGTACTATCAAGTCAATTATTTTTTCAATTCATAAACATATTTGTATACGCTACTTAGGTTAGTGAAACCAACGTATATACACAACTTTAGTTAAGTAAACTAGCGTATCACTTACAAACTTATAATTTAATTATTCTTCAGATGTTGATCTTAATCTGTGTGTCAGAACCATATAAACACTAACTAGGAACAGAAAAATAGCGCAGATAGTCACACACAAGAACACAAGATATAAGGTAGAAACCCAATGTGGGTGAAAACCACCTACTGCAATTCGTCTCTATCTTCTTTCAATTAGAAACTTCTTTTCATAATGATTCTATACTGGTGTAGACTTATACCAGTACGCAGGCTGCAACTTGTAGAAGGCTACAACCTTCTCTCATTCTCCAACTTCCTGGAAGGGAGCTACAACCCCCTTAGCTATTGTACTAGCTAAGGTACTAGTATGTAGGTGTCGACCTATAGAAGGCTACAACCTTCTCTTTTCTTCCAGGGACCGCATTTCATAAATTTTCAGACTGGATCCATTAATCAAACATCAAGTATATTTGCATCAACCAATATTCTTTGTACAACCCAATACTGAATCAAACAATTACTTCTCTGAATGCTGTAACTAGTTAATAACAGTGACCAGACACCAATCTTGAACCTAGAATACTGTAGCAATAAACCAAAGTAGCTAAAGCATATTTTATGAGACGTACGCAACTTCACAATGAGGAACCTGCGTGCACACGCTTCTGTATAAAGGCAACCTGCGTATACGCTTCTTTGAATTACTGAAGCAATGTATATACGCGCCTTCGTTGCACCGAACCTGTGTACAAATCTATGAAGGACAATTTTTCCTTTTCAAGTATTCAAGCATTAATTACCCAGATTATCAGATTCATAGATCAATTCATGCATCAAATATAATAGATCAGAATCACACAAAGATACTACTATTCAAGTCTTGAGATTTGACCCTTCAATAGAACTTATCCATCTTGTAACACTCAAGTTCCTCCTTGATTCAGATCCAGCTATGCACCATCAATCACCAAAATTCCAGATCTCACTCCTTATAAGATATTCAACACTTAAGTCAATACCTTAGCCAAATGATCTCCTTCCCTTTCTATAGTCTTAGGCCTTACTCAAACCATGGCCCAAAACCATAGATAACCAATATCGGGGACCCAATACCTGGGTTCAACATTTCGGATGCAATACCAAGGTACAAAACCATAGGTCCAATTACCATGGACCCAAAACTAATATTTCCCACATGTACGTGCTTTTTCGTGCATGAAAGTGCGTATATATGCATACACGACTTTTTATCATCATTACCGCGTATATACGCCATCTAGTTAACAGGAACCTGCATATATGAAGTTTTCTTCCATTCTGAGAGCTTGAACTATGATCTGTCTCTTGAGTGCATTGCCATCAAGGACAACAGCTGTGCCATAGTGCCAAACCTGAGTCATAATGACAACAGAAGGCCCACGGGTTACGCTGACGGGGGTGGGTGGTTAGCCCCAACTTCTAGGCAGATGGCCCCATGTGGCCTTAATTTTCCGTTTTAGGCCTTACTGTCCATTTAAACCAAGTGACAAAATGCACCTTTTTCAGTGCGATTTTCGCTAACGTTGGGCGAAATTGTCACTTGGCGCGCCCTAGAAAGGCGAAAATTGTAGATCATTTGGCAACTCATTGCAGTTTGTGGGGAAATTAGTAGAAGAAACTTTGGGAGAGCATAACTTCTTCAGTTTTGGCCAAATTGAGCCCAACAAGAGCCCAACTAGGGGTTTTTGATAATTTTTAAGCCATTGGAGACATAATATTTACATTCTAAGCACTATAAATCCATGTAAACACAAATTTGAGCACTTTATGAAAGAGGCCCATCATTGGAAGCTGGATCAGGAGATGTAGCCCAGGAGAGGGGTGAACTCCTTTATCATTTTTTTTGTTATGTATTTCTGATATGGTATATTTTCTTTGTTTTATGTTGTTAACTTAGTTTAAAAACCATAATTTAATGTGTTTTGCAAAGTGATTCATTGCCTACAATATATAAAAAATTTACTTGAAACTTTACCACCACCTTCAAGTTTGCATTACAGATCATCAAGGTTCCTTGTTGTAGGAATCTGAACTTTTTTTTACAGTCATCAAAGCCTGGGTGTTGAGCCTTAAATGGATTGGTTCTCAGAATTAAATTTGGTTGCAAGAGAAATACACAGGCTCATGCTAGCTTGGGAGAAAATTTACAAGGCAAGGCATAATTTATGAACATTGGACTGCGTTGGCAGCAAGGAAAATGGGAGGAAATCACTGTGCAGGAGAGAGATAGAAGGTGGAGGAAAAGGGAGAAGGATTCATCTAATTCTCCTATTCGACTCGCATTTAACAAGGGAGCAGAGGAGATTAAAAGAGAAGGGAGTTCAAACTCATTCACAAAATTACACATTCACACACTTGATCAATATTTAACAACATAACAAGAGAGGAGAGGTAGTAAAAGCAAGATTTTGGACTTGCATTGCTGAGATTTGAGGAGAGAAATAAATTAGCTAAAAGCCATGTCAAAACCATTTGAGAAACAACATAACAAAGAGTATTGTCTTGCCTTGAGGACGAAGGTAGGGTGGCCTAGTGGTGCTTTGGTTCGACTATGTATTGTTGAAGATTTCCCTCTGAAAGCACTCCACCTCGATCTTTGTAATTTGGCTCAGGGGTGACAACTACAAGTAATAGTGGTTGTAGTTGTCTATGGTTGGGTGGAGAGTTAGAGACCCACTCTCAGTTGGAACATTCTTGCATTGCTCAAGATAAGTACTCTTGTATTTGTTTAAATGATAATGAATCTATGTTGCATTCTGGATTGAAATGGTACTTATAAATGTAATGAACATGTGTTGCATTTATGGTTTGAAATAGTAGGCCCTATGACATACATGATTGTGTTGTTGATATACATAATGAATAATAAAATATTCCATGATTAAAGGCATCAAAATAGTTCATAAGAATTGGATCCAACCATGACAATGTTTAATATAAGAACTCCTTTCGTTACTTGAGTAATAGTTACAATGGGGATGACCCGTTGTGACAGGGTTTGTGTGCATATGTTGCATATAAGCCTATATTACAACTTATTATGGCAATGTCAATAGAGAAATTTTGAGGCGAAAAAAGGGTCTCAAAATCAAATTTATAAGAACCAGTAGGATTCAATCTCATGATGTCAACCATGGGGAATGATTCACCATTTTTGGAGTAAAAAGGTAAAAATATAATAATAATAACTACTTTTTCAACTCGTATTTTCAACTTAGCTCCCTACGATTTTACTCAAATTTCGAGTGGGAGCACTCGTTGGATGTGAAATTTAATTTTGCATCCAAAGAGTATCATGTTGCATACTATTGATGGACCCTACTACACGAAAAATGTAAAATACATGAAAAACGTGATTGCAATCACATTTTTTCATGTATTTCACATTTTTTGTGTAGTAGGGTTCATCGAAAGTATGCAACAAGGGTACTTCTTGGATGTAAAATAAAATTATGCATCCAAAAAGTTCTCATAATCAAAACTTGAGTATAATCGTAGGGAGAAAAGTTGAAAATACGAGTTGAAAAAATAGCTTTTTCATTTTTTTCCCTCCAAAACTTAATTAGCTAATCTAATCTTATTTTATTATTTCTACTATTATTTTATAATATTCCTTAGGAGGCCCATTTTAGATCTCAAAATTTCTCTAATTGTTTTTTTCGAGGATTATCTCCCCCTTTAACTTTGATAATCTGTGATCCTTACACGAAGGCTTCTTTAGCCTTGCATTTTTAGCAGCATGGATCCTCACTAGTGGCCCTAGTGCTAAACCTCCTCATGTTGGACACCGTCAACTATGTCATACCTTAGTGGTGAAATGGTGTGGTAGTTTCATGCCTGAATGAAAAATGATAACCATGGTGTTCCAAGGATCGATATCGCCTTCCCCGACACCCTTGTAGTGGTTTTGGAGAAAGGTGACGTAGGATGTCAGAATAGGTTCCAGTCCTCAATCTGGAGATGGGCGGGTTTGATAAACCACCCATTATTCCACCCCTTCCCTCGTTATCGACTAGAAATGATGACTTGTCATAATGCATTGATCAGGTTCGAGAGCATCATGGACCGTTGAATCGTTGAGTGGGTTGTGGGATCCATCTATTATGGGCACACAACAAAATAACTTATATATATGTGTGTGTGTATTTAAATATTAAAACAGGTTTGGTCTATGTATATTGCAATATACATAGACCATATCCCTTTTAATATTTAAACACACACACACACACACATATATATATATATATATATATGAAAAAGGGAAAGAGGCCTTGGCTATGAGGCTCAAAAGAAGAGTTTAGAATCCTAGTCAATTAACTCAAACCCTAGAATGATAATTGGGAATAAAAAATGGAGAATGGACAAAAACAAAACTATTATCTCGTTCCTTCAACTTTAGTTGAGGAGTTGGGTAAGTGGGTAACCACCTCAATGGTGGCCAAGTGGGCTGGTATTGTTACAGGTGGTATCAGAGCATCCAGGTCCAACACTTGGATTGGATGGGCTCTATCATGGGTAAATAAAGATAAGTCCCTAATCAAAGGGGGTTTCATAATGGTTTTTATAAAATTACTAAAACAAATGTTTAGATGTTAAAAGTTGGTTATAAATTATTTATGGCATGCATGATTGAAGGGTTACTTTGTGATCCAAGTATGTAGCATGGTAGTAATGCATGGATCCTTGGATCTAAGGTGAATATCAGCTCTAAGTGTAATATTTGAATGTGAATTTGAGGGTATCCTACTCGCAAGTGTTAGTTGGATTGCATATTAGTTGCAATTATGTTTAGCATGTTATTCGATAAATGCTTAGGAAATGCATGTGTTTGATGGTTGACATCTTGAAGGTTTGGAAAACCAGTGGTTGTGACCTTGGATATAGTCTTTTCTTTAATTTTTGCATAACTTTCGTAGGGCAATGAGTACTTGTAGCATACCATCACCATTGGTTGGGTGATGTGACCTATATTCTTGGGACAACTATGTCCATGAGGTTTAAGGGACCTGGGGAAGGCTCTTGGTGTGATGTGTATAACCATTCTTGGTTTAGTGAATGATAGGCATATGTATTGTATACAATGGTTGGGATCTGCAATTCCCATGGTAAGTATGTTGTGGGAGGATAAGAACCTCAGTTGAGGTTGACAGTTTCCTATATGTTGATGTTACAAAGTTCCTCATAATGCTTGTTTCCCTTGGGCAAAGCCTTCCTTGTTTAAGGAAGGGGAGTGGGAAAGTTCGGTGAATGCTTGCTTGTACATGTAGGTGATGGATGTGGCACCAATAATTGGGTGACTATATAAATATGTATTCACTGATTGGGAAAATATTTGTATATGTACAATATACTGCATAATGGGAAGAGTCTAAGTTGCAAAGTGATAGGTATATGATTGTATGATATTGTATCCTGGATAACATGGCTTGTTTCTATTTGAATGAAAGTATTTGTACATGAATGTATTGATTGGATTGGAAAGTCACGTTGCCAGATTGTTACATGGAAAAGAACCTCAGTAGAGGTTGACTTTTTCTTTATGGTGATTGAGGCATTCTTCCAGCATAGTGGACAAGTACTTGAAAAATGTAGCTCAAACAATGAGGACATGATGATATTGTTGCTATGACAATCAATTCTATGGGATGCATTGTTATCGTTGGACTTGCATGAAGAGGTTGAACATACATGCTACTTTGGTCACTTTTGAAAAGGTTGTGTTATGAAACCAGCTTAAGAAAAGATAGAAAAGATAGATCAACGCCTTAGAATTCAGCCTCTTCGAGGGGGAAACCTCCTTTACATTACATAAATGAACAATTCTTGGATGATACAAATGACAAAACCTCCTTTCTATATATAGGAGTCTAAGGAGTCTAAGGAGTCACAATATAACCCATCTGACCTAACAATAATAATATAAAGCCACAAAAATAACAATAGAGGGATTCTATGGGGCATAGTAATAACAATATGGGGGCAGTAGGGGCACAACAATATTAATAAGGGGTACAACTACCATAGTAATGGGGTAATCACTAGTATTATAGGGACCCAACATGCCCCTCTCCTTCAAAAAAAGTGTTGTCCTCAATGCTTG
>APFE031553930.1:0-21045 GCA_000404065.3 Pinus taeda | reverse complement strand
TTGAGATCGAAAAATTGCTCCATCTGTAATATCCATGTTGAGGGATCCTTGCCATCAAACTTACTCATATCAATTTTTGGAATATGATGGGTCTTCGATCCCACATTAGAGTCTATGGAATCATGATTAACATTTCTTTTGTTCTCATCATGACTTTCCTTTACTACGCTTTCACCCTTAGAGAACATTTCTTGTAGCAGCTTATTCATATTTATCTTCAATTCGTCCATGTTTGTCTTCAAATCTGTCTTCCAATCGCCCATGTCTGTCTTCATTTCTGTCTTCCAATCGTCCATGTCTGTCTTCAAATCTGTCTTCCAATCGTCCATCTTAGCTTCCATGCCATTCATCTTAGCTTCCACGCCCTTTATCTTATATTCCATGCCATTTATCTTAGCTTCTGTTAGCTTTCGTGAGGCTGACATTTTTTGCACTTGGTCTTGTAATTTTGATATATCATGTAGCATTTCTTCCTCTTCTTCATGAGTCATGCTAGAGCTTTCAGGTTCCTTACTAGGTGTTTGCATTTCTTTCCTCGGGGCATCAGTTACCGATAATAATGCTCTACTAGCCCTTTGAATTCCTTCAAAATAAATTTTCAAACCAATCTTAAGCAAAAATTTAAAAAAATCTACACACCTTTTTTCTTTGTAGGAGCTCGATATTGCATCTGATGTATCTCTGTACTTTCAGAACATCCAGTTCTGAAATTGCGACCTGTGGTAGCCCTCTGTGTCCTCTTTCCAATGCCACCAGTCTCACCCCAATTGGATTCTTCAATGAAGAGTTATGCCAATTCTCCCACAGTGACCTGATTATAGACCTTTTCAGAAGAGCGAACTTGTATGAAGTGCCACGTGTCACTATTTGGACCTATGGCTCTGAAAAATATCTAGAAGAAACTACAGTCCGTCCTATTTTTGTACCCTTTTGCGAAATTTAAATCCGATGCTCAGAGAGAAAGTTATGGCGATTTTCCCCAGGTCACTTGTTTGGAATGTAATTCAGGAGTCTGCAAAAAGACCAACTTCCTCAGATCATATCTCCGCAAATATAGCACGAAAAGCTCTGAAATTTAGACCCGAGCTGCAACGCGATGTCTTCTCAAATGGGTTTTTTTTTCGACTTCTGAAACATCGCAGAAAAAAAGTTATAGCGAAAATTCCACGATGACCTATTTGGAGCAGCGAAACCCTAGAACTTAGCTCTGATACCAAATGTTATGAAACCAGCCCAAGAAAAGATAGAAAAGATAGATCAACGCCTTAGAATTCAGCCTCTTCGAGGGGCCAACCTCCTTTACAATACATAAATGAACAATTCTTGGATGATACAAATGACAAAACCTCCTTTCTATATATAGGAGTCTAAGGAGTCACAATATAACCCATCCGACCTAACAATAATAATGTAAAGCCACAAAAACAACAATAGAGGGATTCTATGGGGCACAATAATAACAATATGGGGGCAATAGGGGCACAAAAATATTAATAAGGGGTACAACTACCATAGTAATGGGGTAATCACTAGTATTATAGGGACCCAACAGGTCGACTTCTCGATTAATGGTGCTAGTCATAGTAAAGATATTGAATTAAGTTAATGAAGACTAATGTTCCTTTTGAAGGATGATTTTAGCAACAATAATAGGGGGTCTTGGTAAGGAGGCTGATAATAATCAATGTTGATAATTTTGGGTAAAAGTTTGAAATTTCCTCTAAGTAAAGACATGACTATGCTTGAAATAATGCCGATGAGTTAAAGGGTTTCAAATTAATTTCCTTAAGGTTGTAGATGCCTTGGTTACTAACCTTGGTATAAAGCATGAATTTGAATTGTTATTTTGGGACTTGGTACAAAGACTGAATGAATTGAATAATGTTGATTTTGGCATGGTATTTGGTTTCCAATTATAACTAAGCTTGATAAAGAAATTGGAGACTTTTGAATGTGTGGTTATGAATGAGTTGATATGCACATGTGCATGTAGAAATTCTAGTTTTATAAAATTATGTTAAGATGTTTATGTCTTGGGTTTTGAGACATGAGACTAACATGTAAATTGAGAAATGTGTTTAGTTGCAGGGCAACGAGCTTGATACAACGAGGCAAGGCAACTAGATATTTGTTATATATATATATAATTATATATATATATATATATATATATATATTATATATATATATATATATATATATATATCAATGCACTAGCAACTAAGTGTATGTGGCAGTGCATAGTAAGACTCATTGGTAGTGAAAAGAAACATGTATCATGGCATATGTAGTAGGATTAGACCAAGTCAATTGAGAAGGAGAAAGAGGGACATCTCCCCAAAAGAAGAGAACCTTCAAAACTTTGGAGGTTGAGCTCGAAGACTTGGAAGATGAGCTAAATATTTGTAGAGAAAAACTCAAAAAAATCACCAGGAAATAGCAAGAACTGGCTGAGTGGAATGATGAGTTACAAAAACAATTACAGGAAATGAAATACCGAGTTTAATCCTCCAAAAGCAAGGATGGTAATAGCAGGAATAGACCTTGTGAGGCTAAAAAGGAGAAGAGGGTATCTCTTGTTTGTGTTATGGAGAAGAGAATTTGAAAAAAGGATTGTCCCCGCAAGAATAAGAGGGAAAACAATATCCCCTATGGGCCACAGGAACACGAACCAACAATGTAGGACACCAAGAAGGAGGAGGGGGCATCCATTCCAGCTCCTTGATATATATGTGTGTGTGTTGAAAAGGTCCCCTGTGAACTTTTGGGGAAAGTAAGACTTGAAGGTTGTTTCTAGCCTTGTAAAGAAGTCTTGAACTAGTGGGATATGTGAGTATACATGTATATGTATACATATGCACACTTGATGATGGTTGAGAGTTCCATCAATGTTGGAACCATGGAGATGGAGTTGATTTGGGGTACCGATTTATTTAATTCTTACATTTTATGGCTTTAATTTCTTGGCTTCATGGATTGATATCATTTTGGTTTTAGACTATTGCATGGCCATGTTGGTTTTTAGTCTTGTTTATGATGTTGTTTTACTTGCGGATTTTGTGAATGAGTATTGTTTTGAATTTCATGTCCTTTTGAAATAATTGCCTTTGTTTTTCCTCTTGCATTGGTTTTCGATTTTAAAATTTTGAATTGCATGCTTGGGGATCTTGGAATAAGTTGGTTGGAGTGGCAGGTAGGCCACCAAATCCTGAAAAGGGTATTCTTGATGGAATGAAGGAAAACATGCCAAGTAAAGTTCTGGGTAAAATGGAATGCTATTGGGCAATGGACATAAGCAAAATAACAAGTAAAAAAAATATTAGTATGAAAGGGTTGTATAGTGCATGCTTGACCACAATCAGGGAGCCATCTAAACCCTATATTTATTTATTCACAAGCTAATGGTTGTTGTGCCCATGGTTAAGTAATGAAAAAGCCTAATGGGTTGGTTGAGTCCATGGGAAATAATGGACAAAGATATGTAGCTAGGAAAAATGGCAAGAAGGGAGTTATCTTAACCCTTAACTACAATATATATATATATATATAATATATATATATATATTATATATATTATATATATGAAAATTCCATTGTGTCTGAGAGGGTTTTCAGAGGTCATTCGAATGAAGAGATGAAAATTCAAAAAAAAATTGAGGATATGGATGCCATGAAAAGATTCCCACTGTGATGAGGAATTTATTGGGCAAAAAGGAATTTCTGCTAATTTATAAATTATGTGAACACGACTCTTACATTATGCCCATGTGAAGTTTAAGAACATGGGAGAAACAAATGAGGCAGTATGGCCTAGTTCATATGCATGGAGATAGGGTGGTCTCTAGATTGATATTGTGAGACGTGATATGCCATGTGTATATGTGTATATGTGCATGTGTTGTCTATGGGAATAGGGTAAATCTATATTGTGTTATATGCGTGTTGTGTTTTACCATGTGTTTAAGTGTGTGTTTTTCAATGTGTTCGGGACATGCAAGTATGGGACTGTCTAGACCTGTGTTGTGTATGTGTAAAATGTTTTCAGGACAGGCATGTATGGGACTATCTAGACCCATTTGTTGTGTATGTGTAAGGTGTTTATGTGTGGGCAAAGCATATATGGCATTGTTTATTCATGTTTAGGTAGAATGGAACCTATGATCGGTAATGAGTGCACCTCTTGTTGATAAGATAATACTTGGATGGTAGTGCCCGTATTTGCAAGGTAGGAAAAGGGCTCATTTGTGTGTGTGTGTGTGTGTGTGTTTCCAGCTTGGAGTGGAAGTCAAAGAGAAGAGAAGAGAAGGAATTAGGTGCTTGCTAGATTGGAAACCAATCCAATGTGTGTATGTAGTCAAAGCAAAGGCAAGGCACTAGGTGCTTGCCAAATGGGCTACTGAACCAGTGTGTGTAAAGGAAGTAGCAAGGAGCAAATTAAGATAAGTATTTTCATTGATTTTTGAACCTTTAAATTACAAATCTAAGTACAATATTATGATTTATGATGGTTTGGGTTATGAGCTAACTTGGTGTTGTTGTGATAGGAATTGAAGTAGAATTCCAAGTTCACCTCATGGATAAACTACTAGTGAGGTATGTTCAAATTTATTGCAACCCACTATGATGATTCTAATAGAATTATGTGTTATGGTGTAGGAAATCATAGAAATTTCTCGAGTTTGGTAGTTGGAGTTGGTTGCAAGATTGATGGCACCAATAGTAAAATAATTGAAGCATGCGGTGGTATGCTGGTGAAAGCTTTGGAGAATAGAGCCATTGTGGGACACCAACGCTCAATGGTGTCCATTGATTACCATGAATCATGCTATGACCTGTATGATAGTTGGAGGCAGAGATGTGTCTGGGGTTTGATCTCCTTCCAATGTGAGGAAGCCTTGTCAAGGGATGGATTGTCCAAGGGACTGAGAAGTAGAGAAGGGGATGCTTGAACTTGGAAGGTGAGTGACTGCACGGAACGAAGTAACCAGCTTTCCCGAGGGAATGAGAAGCAAAGAAGGGAAGGCTAGAATATAAAATTTGGGTTTCCTAGTCATGAGCATAGTTGGTTGGAATCAAAGCACATTGGGGATGTGCCCTGAAATAATGAGCCGTGAACTGTTCGCTAAGGGAGCAAAGGGCTCAACATGGAAACAAGGAGAACAATCAAGTTGGATTAAACACCTCCAAAGGCATCAAAAGACTCCAAAGGATCATTGGGAAAATGGTCATAAAGAAATTGTGAGGTCTAAAATGGGCCTCAAAACAAAAATGTACAACAAAAGTCAACTTTATAAGAACCAATAGGACTCAATATGATGATGTCAACCATGGGGGGTGATTCACCGTTTTTAGAGTAAAAAAATAAAAAGATTAAAAACAAAAAATAAAAACAAAAAAACAACTTTTTCAACACTTATTTTCAACTTATCTCCTTATGATTTTACTCAAATTTCAAATGGGAGCACTCGTTAGATGAAAAATTTAATTCATCATCCAAAGAGTACCCATGTTGCATGCTTTTTATGGACCCTATACAAGAAAAATGAGAAATACATGAAAAAACATGATTGCAATCACATTTTTTCATGTATCAATCATGTTTTTCATGTATTTCTCATTTTTCGTGTAGCAGGGTCCATCAAAAGTATGCAACATGGGTACTCCTTGGATGAGGAATTAAAAATTTTCATCGAACGAGTGCTCCCACTCGAAATTTGAGTAAAACCGTAAGGAGATATGTTGAAAATACAAGTTGGAAAAATAGTTTCTTTTCTTTTTTCCCTCTAAAATTTGATGATGTAATCTGATCTTATTTTATTATTTTCAATATTATTTTATAATATTCCTTAGGAGGCCCATTTTAGACCTCAAAATTTCTCTAATGTGAATTATGACTTAAATTCTATCATACTTTTATTGATGGTTGGATTCTGATTGGATGATTATCATATCTTGTTTATTGGTTGAAGCAAATGCATAAATCATTGTAAATGTTGTAAAGAGTTAAGTCTATAAATCTCCATGAAACAACATGTTTGCCTTTAAAATATTCTCATTATATATGTGTCATTGAACACCGAGGACGGTGTTCCCTCAAGGGGGATGTGTTTATAATAACCCAATTTCTCATCCTTATGAATGCAATGTAAATATTTTTATAAATTAAAAGGCTAAGAGAGGAACACAGATTCCATTCCTTGAGGTAGGAGATTGCTTGATGGAATTGTTGATTTAAATATCAGTCCTTGGTTGGCTGAGGGGATTACTTTCTTGGGATGTTCAAGGTTCCTTGCTGCGGGAATATGAACTTTTTTATAGTCATTAAAGGTGGGGCGTTGAGCCTTAAATGGATTGGTTCTCATAATTAAATTGGACTACAAGAGAAGTATGCAGGCCCATGCTGCCTTGGGAGAAAATTTACAAGGGATGGAGAACCAAATTTATGAAGGTTCCTACAAGAGAAGTACGCAAGCCATGCTGCCTTGGGAGAAAATTTACAAGGGATGGATAACAAAATTTATGAAGATTTGACTGCACTGGAAACAAGGATAGTGGGAGGAAATCACTATGCAAGGGAGAAAGAGAAGGTGAAGGAAAGGAGAGAGGGACTTATCTGTTTCTCTTATTCAACTCTCATTTAGCAAGGGAGCAGAGGAGAGGAAAATAGAAGGGAGTTTCACCTCATTCATGGAATTACACATTCAAACACTTGATCAACATTTAACAACATAGAAAGAGAGGAGAAGAAAAAAAAGCAGGATTTTGGAGTAGCACTCTTGAGCTCTAAGGAGAGAAATAAATCAGCTAAAAGCCCTATCAAAACCGGCTGGGAAATAACATCACAATGAGTAGTGCCTTGCCTTGAGGACAGATGCAAGGTGGCATGTTGGTGCTCTAGATTAGTTGTGTATTGTTGAAGATTTCCCTCTAAAAGCACTCCACCACAAGCTTTGGAATCTGGCTTGGGGGTGATAGCTACAAGTAATAGTGGTTGCTATGGTTGGCTAGAGAGTTAGATTCCCACTCTCATTTGGAACATTCATGCATTGCTCAAGATAAGTACTCTTGTGTTTGTTTGAATGATAATGAATCTATGTTGCATTTTGGATTGAAATGGTACTTATAAATGCAATGAACATGTGTTGCGTTTCTAGATTGAAATGGTAGGCCCTAGGACATACATGATTGTGTTTTTGATATACATAATGAATAATAAAATGCACCATGTTTAAAGGCATGAGAATAGTCCAAAAGAACTAGATCCAACCATGAAAATGTTTAATATAAGAATTCCTTTCGTTACATGAGTAATAGTTACACTGAAGACAACCTTTTGTAATAGTATTTGTATGCATATGTTAAGCCTATATTACAACTTGTTATGACAATGTGTTGCTATCGAGGATTATCTCCCCCTTTAACTAAATTGATAACCTGTTATCCTTACATGAAGGCTTCTTTAGCCTTGCATTTTCAGTAACATGCATCCTCGCCCTAGTGGCCTTGGTGCTGAACCTCCTCATGTTGGATACCATCAATTGTGCTGTACCTTAGTGGTGAAATGGTGTGGCAATTTTGTGCCTAAACGACTTATGATAGCCAAGGTGTTCTAGGACCAATATTGCCTTCCCCGACACCCCTGCAATGGTCTTGGAGAAAGGTGATGGAAGGTGTAAGAATGGGTTCCAGTCGTCGATCTGGAGATGGAAGGGTTTGATAAATTGCCCATTCCGCCATCCCATCCCTCGTTAATGACCAATAATGATGATCTGTCAGGATGCATTGATCAGGGTCGAGAGCATCGTGGATTGTTGAATCATTGAGTGGGTTGTGGGGTCCATCTGTTGTGGGTGCGCAAAATAATATATATATATATATACATTTACATATGTGTGTATTTTAAATATTAAAAGGGGTATGGTCTATGTATATTGCAATATGTATGGACATACATGGATGTGTGTGAGTATGTATATGAAAAGGAAAAGAGGCCCTGGCTAAGAGGCTTAGAAGAAGAGTTGAGAATCCTAGTAAATTAAGTCAAACTGTAGAATGAGAATTGTGAATCAGAAATGGACAAAGGAAAAAAAAAAAATTATCCCATTCCTCTAACTTTACTTAAGGATTTGGGTAAGCAAGTAGCTACCCCACTGGTAGGTAAGTGGGTTGGTGTTGTTACATTGATGTCTTCTCTGTAGAAGAGTAGAAGCATGTCACTGCTAGTAGCCAAGTTATCTGGGAACCCATAGGAAGTGTTAGATCCATGTTTCCCTTACTAAAGATGCTTGCACATGGGCGACAAGCCATTTCCTAGGTAGTCTTATGCCTACATTTCATCCTGGGAAGTGAGTAGAAAAGGGAATCATTTTCCTTTTTCACTGAATGCCAACCTTTCTGCTACCCTTTTTGCATTGTATGTCACTGGCAGTCCGAGTAAGGGAAACCTAATTGAAAGATCAAGAGGATAGCACCTTTGAGTGCATTATAGAACCCCGAAGCTGAGGTTGGGAATCAATGTTAATTCTAGGTGGACATGAAACCACCCAAGTCGCACCACGACCAGGAGCCTTGGGTTTGATCCTTTGAGACTTAAGCAACTCATGTCAAGTCAAAGTGTAGCTACTATATTGACGACTGCTATTGCAGATGTAGTAGGGTTTCCTTACCCTTAGGGAAAATCTAAAGGAGGAAAGTTATGAGGGATTTAATGTAGGGAAGAACCTTATAGAAGTATCCTTAGCCTTTTACTTCGCCCTTGTGACCAAGGGCAGGAATGAGACCATAGAGAAAGGTTGGGTTAGGTTGGGGCTCTTACCAATCGCGCTGTGAAAGGAAATTAAGGTCAGACTGATCTCCCAACAGGTGGGCACGACGGTAGTCGGGGTCAAGGATAGTGAAAAAAAGTGTGGTGGATGGGGAATGAAGCTAACATGTGCCTTGAAGTTGGGGTCGGGCCCCGCACATCAAATGACAGTGCCATGGAGTATTTGTACAAACCTCTTAGCTAACCTGTGTGGTGGGCCCATGCTTCGAGGTACACCATGGGTAGTGGTCAGTTTCTTGTTTCCAAGTGGCAATGGAGTAATGGAAATGAGGCCACTAGTACGCTACATGACAAGGTGGAAAGAGACGCCATCCAATTGGCTAAGAGTCAAAGGGTCATAACTTCCAATCCAATGATCGAATTGGGAAGAATTTTTGTAGCAATGGAAACGTCTTGATGAGATGGATGCAATGGTGATGCCAATTGAGGTTTAAAGATGAACACGAGCTTGAAAATTTTAGACCCCATTTCCATCAAGTCACCATGAATCTCAAGTCTCTAACTTGACCACCATCCTTTTAACTGGTTTGTAGTATGGTTAGGAGGGTGTGTGTCACAGAGTGGTATCAAGGCAGCCAAGTTGAGTATTTGGACTGTATGGATTCTATCATGAGCAAGTACTGGCGAAATACCATAAGGAGACTTCACATTGATTTTTAGAAAATTAACTAAGTAAAAGTTTAGGTGTTAAAAGTCAGTTCATGAAAGGATTGATTACATGCATAATTAAATATGTGGCATGGCACTAATAAGTAGCACTACCCTGTGCATGTTGATGCACATGGGATGCATAAATGATGATGCTTGTACTAACATGGATTATCCTACTATATATCCATGCTTGTACTAACATGGATTATCCTACTACATATCCATAAGTGTGAAATTATGTTCATAATTATGGTTATTTCTTTATCTCATGATGATTTTCTAATAGTTGTATGAAAATGACAACATGTCACAAACAACAAAAGATAGTGAAGGGCACAAAATGAGAACTGGAATGGTGTAGTATAGCTCTGATCAATCATAGCATGTAAATGAAGAGGTCAGGTCAAATGAATAAGAAAGATCGGTTGGCCAAGGGGGAGGGTCACACTCTCCTAATTGGTTGGACACCTTAAGGATCCTAAGAGCTGAAGTCAGGAGCTTCAAGGAAGATAATGAAAAGCTAGTGAGAGCTCATGAAAGGAAAGCTGATGCAGGAGCATCAACACCATTTTTTTCATTTGTAAATATGTGATAAAAGGGGGTGTGACAATTTTAATATTTTATTAATTAATTTGTTATTAAAATAGGAGATAATTATAAGAAGTGAGGATTATGTAAATATTCTTTTAATAAATAAAAGGATATGAGAGAAATAGTTTAGGAGCAAAGTTTGGGATTAGGATTTCTATGTATGGGATTAGTTGAGGATTAGGTGGAGAGATATTTTGAGTGAATTAAATGCATTATTTGTGTGTAAATAGGAGTGGTTTTTGGGAAGAAAAATAGACATTGAGATTGTGGGTGAGTCAGAGTAAGAGTGATTGAGAGTAGGTTTTGAACAGCCAAGGTTGTAAGCCTCTGACAATTTGTAAGGGCCACAGAACGGGAATATCTGGCCAACAAAAGTTTGTAAGTCATTGGTTTGTTTCAGATTATACATACATTGATTGATTGAGAAACTGTTTATTTGATTTCTGAAGTTCATGGTATTATTGAATTTATGAAGAAATGATCAATATATGTGTTGAATTCACATCGACTTGTGTGAGAATCGCTATGCATAACCATTGAATGTACAAGACATTAATCTCTGCGTAAGAGGGTTGTATTTTAATCCTCAGTTTGTATCGAACCTTGGTATAAGATTGTTCTTTTGGATTGGTTTGCTATTAATGTAAACTTTTGTCAATTTGTAAGGGCCACAGAACGGGAATATCTGGCCAACAAAAGTTTGTAAGTCATTGGTTTGTTTCAGATTATACATACATTGATTGATTGAGAAACTGTTTATTTGATTTTTGAAGGTCATGGTATTATTGAATTTATGAAGAAATGATCAATATATGTGTTGAATTCACATCGACTTGTGTGAGAATCGCTATGCATAACCATTGAATGTACAAGACATTAATCTCTGCGTAAGAGGGTTGTATTTTAATCCTCGGTTTGTATCGAACCTTGATATAAGATTGTTCTTTTGGATTGGTTTGCTATTAATGTAAACTTTTGTCAAGAATCCCTGTGAATCCATGTCGATTTCATATTTTAAAACCAATTCAAATTGTAAGTTGAATGCTGAAGGCACTGCGTAAATTGGTTCAATAGGCAAAGCCACAGTAGATTGATATCAAACTGTTGGGTGAATATTGGCCCGTTTGATGAATTCATAATACACCAGACAGAGGAGACAGGGTTTCAAAGTTTGGGTTTTGTATATCCTCCGACGAATTTATAATTGCAATTATATAAAATGAATACAAGTCATCAAATTCCCAAACCTGGCAAAGTAATTAAGCAATGAAGGATTGCGAAGCAGAGATAGCGTTTGGAACTTATATGGTGAGAAATTGCAGGTTGAATCCACAGATATAGGATATGGAGAACATTTCAGATATTATATAGTATGCGTTGACATTTTTGTGTTAAATGCAGATGTGCAGACGGGAGTTTTAAAAAGTCGATTTGTAGTGTTGAAGTTACATTTGAATGGTTAATGTGTGTCTACAGCGCAGGTTTGAAATCAATCTGTGGAAGCGAGGAACCATAATCAAAACTGGAATGGTGAGTCGAATTTAATAATGGAATGAGAAATGTTTAAATGAAATCAGAACGTATGGTTTGAAATGAAACGGTGGCAATGTTTGCAGCGTAAATGTATTAATGGTTGGCTTTTAATTGCTACAAGAATAGTAATGCATTGAATTCATATTGTCTAAAGTCCAAATGGGTTGCAGAAGAATGAATACAGTGTTAATGAATGCCGGAAGGGCGTATAAAAGGAATTCAACGGCGTGGAAGATCTGATTGAATAAAATTCGATTGCCAGACTTTTAAATTTGCAGATAATATGTAGAACTGAAAAACGATTTCCTTGTTTCATTAAGAAGAAAAGATTTTGTTGGCGCTAAAGTAATTGTGTTAAGTGACTTACAGATGGAGTGATAGCTGAATATGTGGATCACCTTATGGTAAATGTGTTTCTGGTGTGTCAAATCATGGAGGATTGCAGAATTAGCCAGCGTTTGGTATCCAAGACTGCGTTTTAAATGTTTGAATGTTTATTAAGTTTGCAGGTGGAAAATCGATTGGTGGGAGAATCGTGAGCAGTAAGGTGAGTTCACAGTAATTTTGGTCAGATGTTGAAATAGAGAATTGACTCAAGTTGTGATTTTAATGAGCAGTGTTTTGAAAACAAATAGAACGCACAGTAATAGGAAGCGTAGAGCTTCATAAGGGCGCAGAGCATTTTTTATGTGAATCTGTTCAGAATTTAATTGAATTTGCGTTCTATGAATGCTGGAATATGGAGTGATAGAGTTCAATACAATTTGGAGTGAATGATATTGTGCAGACACAGGTATCTGATCAACGATGAGGAGAGTGGTAAGAAAATAGACCAGACATTTTGTTCATGTTGAAAGCATTGATTGAATGGAGTTCTATCATGGAATTGTTGAAGATTTAATTAGTAATGCAGGGTTAAAGGTAAGGCGCATTTCTGTAATTAAATCCAGTCATATATGAATGTTGAAGGAAATGATGAATGAAGTTACTTAAATTGAGTTTGAAATGAAGTTTGTGGTTGAGTAAATGAAAATGATTTGAAGCATGAGTGTTTTCTAACACATAGTATTTTGTGAACAAGATATTGAAAAGCTTTCGCGAATTTAAGTGTCAATTTGCCGTGTATTGAAGTTGGGAAATTGTTTGAGGAGCATGTTTTATATGCATGGGCATCAGAGTAAAAAGATTATGGGTTTTGCAGGCTAGCCCTGCGTCAAAAGCCAAGATAAATGTGGTTATATTTCAAATTCTCTCATATTTATAGAGACAAAAACAACCTAAGTTGAGGGCTAGTCGCAGAAATAAGAGAAGGCTTTCAAGCTTAAAGGAGAACAAAAATGGGGCAGATAGTATCTGGTCCAAGAAGAGACATTGGTAGGAAGGAGAGGAAATCATGAAAGGAAATGTACCATTGAACACCCCAAAAGGAGGAACCAGTATGTATGTGCATCCTACTAGTAGACCATCCAACTCTATTACCAAGAGGCATCATCATCACTTTTGCCTCCACCATCAAAGGAGGAGAGAAAAGGATCTTATGCTAGATGAACTTAAGAAAATTAAACTGCCCACATTTGATGGAGAAATGAAGAAATCAAAAGATGCAGAAGCTTGGTTGGTGGGCATGAGGAAGTTTTTCAGAATTCATGATTATTCTGAAAATATGAAGGCCATGATTGACATCTACAACTTGAAAGAAAAGGCAGATATTTGGTGGGAGGACCTGAAAAATGCCAAAGGCATTTTTTAGGAAGAACTAAGTTGGAATGAATTTGAAAACTCTTTAGTAACCGATATTTGTCAGAAAGATACTATGATAGTAAGGAAAAAGAGCTTTATGAACTCAAGATGGGGTAAATGACGGATAATGAGTACGTCACTAAATTCTTGGAATTATTGAGATATGTGCCATACCTCAATGATGAGAAGGCCAAAGTCCAGAGGTTCATTAGTGGATTGCATGTGATCTTCATGGATGATCAATTTTATGGAGCCTCTAACGTTGAATGACACCATTAAGAAGGTGGATCATTGCTACCAGCAAGCAAAGCATATGCCAAAGACTAAAGGTGACTGGAGAGCAAAGAGTAGTATTGGAAATGGGAAGAAGTGGCCCAGTTAATTCGCAAGTAAGAAGAAAAGTAAGCCCCTAGCTAACATGAATCAATTGCATCATATAATCATTAAAAATGATAAAAGGAATAGGAAATAGCTAGTAGCAAAGCAATGAGGAGCGAGAGGAAAGGATACATTAAGGTGTTGTGCTTGTGGTGAGAACATCAAAAAAGGGATTGCTCGTACCAAGGGAATGTGAGACCCAAGATCTACAGTGCCCAGGAAGCTCATACAGTGGGGCACGTAGCTCAAAGCTTACCTAGATTCTATGCAATAGTGGACAACCATAAAATAAACCACCAAACATCCATCATTGAGATGGAAGGTAAGTTGTTTGATCAAGTCATTTCCATTTTAATTGACCCTAGTTCTAACGACAACTATGTCAGCCCGAAGCTAGTGGAAAAGTTCAAGTTTATTAAGTAAACGCACATGGTGCCCTGGTTGGTTCGATTGGCAACTGGGACAAAGAAAAAATTAGTTGTTGGGTGAAATTATGTGCATTCGAACTTAGTGGCATGGCCACCGCAACACATCTAAATTTGGTACCATTGGGTGGGTATAGCATGCTATTGGGAATGGATTGGTTGTATAGGCATAAAACCAAGGTAAATTGTTTTGAAAAAGCATTTAAGTGTATGGATGATGCTGGAGAAAGCATAATTATGCAAGTGAAAACCAATTTCAGTTAGGTTAATCATGACAATGCAGGTTAAGTGAAATCTATGGAAGGACTGTAAATTATTTATTGTACAAATATCTAGTGACAAGGAGATTGATGTCGACATTGAGCAAGAAGAAAGTGAATTATTAAAGTTCCCAGTGTTGCAACAATATGAGGATGTGTTTCTAGCAGAGATGCTTGGGTTACCTTCTCACAGGGAGATTGTTTCTCTATTGAATTGATCCGCGGGCCAGCACCAACATCCAAGGTGCCATATAGGATGAGCACTCCTGAGCTGGTGGAGTTAAATTTACATTTAAAGGAAATGCTTGATAAAGGTTACGTATGGCCAAGTGTGTTGTCATGGGGAGCTCTAGTATTGTTTGTAAAGAAAAAGGATGGGATGCTTTGGCTTTGTATTGATTACATGCATATGAACAAAGTGACCATTAAAAATCGATATCCATTACCATGGATTGATGATTTGTTTGATTAGCTAAGGAGAGTAGTAGTATACTCCAAGATCAATTTGAAGTATCGATATCAACAAGTGTGCATTAAAGAAGAATATGTCCATAAGACTACCTTGAGGACAAGACATAGGCACTATGAGTTTGTGGTGATACCCTTTGGGCTTACTAATGCCCCTGTCACTTTCATGTGCCTAATGAATAATGTATTGCGTCCTTGTTTGAAAAAATTTGTCATTTTTTTTGTTAATGAAATATTGATGTATTAAAGAACAAAAGAAGAGTGTGAGAAACAATTGCAATATTACAATTACTGAGGGAGCACAAGCTTTATGCAAATCTTAGTAGATGCAATTTCTTCCAATACCAAATTCATTACTTGCAACGCGTTGTCTCAAGGGAGGGAGTAGCAGATGACCCAGAGAAAATTAAATTTGTTACAAAATGGCCAACACCAAAGAACATGGATGAGGTCAGGTCGTTCGTGGGATGCGCAAGAAATTATAGGAGATTCATCTAAAACTTCTCCAAGATAGGTCACCCTAGCACATCCTTGCAGACAAAATGAAACAAGTTTGAATGGATGAAGGAGTGTGCAAAAAGGTTTGAGAAATTGAAATAGTTGCTCATAAACACACCAGTACTAAGGATTGTAGATCCCGATAAGGATTTTGTAATATGAAAAGGTTCATGTAAGGAAGGGCTCAGTGGAGTATTGATGCATGAAGGCCAGGTGGTATCTTATAAGTCGAGGAAGCTAAATGAGCATGAGACGAATTATGTAACTCATGATCTAGAGTTAATTTCCATCATTTACACATTGAATATGTGGAAGCATTATCTCCTCAGTAGGAAATTTATACTCATGATAGATCATAGTGGGCTCAAGTATGTTTTCATTCGACCCAAACTGATGCAAGACAAGCTAGATGGTTGGCCACCCTTAGAGAATTTGACTTTGAAATAAGATATATCAAAGGTAAGGAAAATAGGGTTGTTGATGCACTCAACCGAAGGATTCAAGTGAATCATTTGGTAGCCATAAGTTCTTGCGAAACAAACTTGGTAAAAATGGTCAAAAGTGTGGGGCAACATGATGAAAAGTACCAGCAAATCAAGGAAAAGTTGTAGTGACAAGGTGAGGATGAGAAATATCACCTCGCAGACGATGGCCTAATTAGATTCAAGAGAAAAATATAAGTACTGAAAAATTTTGATCTAAAAATGCTCATATTGAAGGAGTTTCATGAAAAGCCATATTCAAGCCATCCAGGATACCAAAAGACCCTCGCAACCATTAATTTTTTTTTATTATTGGCCCAATTTGAAGAAGGAAATGACAGATTTCATAGTTAAATGCATGAATGCCAACAAGTGAAAGTTGAATGCAAACATCCAGAAGGACTATTACAACCCATTCCCATTTCAAAATGGAAGTGGGAGATAATCTCCATTGAATTCATCACCATATTACCAAAGACCTCCAGGCAGCATGATGCAATCATGGTGGTGATTGAAATATTGAGCAAAGTGGCTCACTTTGTGATGGTCAAATATACCAACTCAGTAAGTGAGATGGCTCAAATTTTTATAAAAGAGATTGTAAGGTTGCACGGTGTTCCCAAGAGAGTCATCTTAGATAGAGACGCTAATTTCACTTAAAATTTCTAGAAGGAGGTTTTCACCTATTTGGGGACTAAATTGGCATTCAGTACCGCCTATCACCTATAGTCGGATGGATAAACGAAGAGGGTGAACAAAATCCTTGAAGACATGTTTAGGATGTATGTGATGCACCAACAAAAGAAATGGGAAGAGTACCTTCCACTTGTATAGTTCACATACAATAATGGGTACCAAGAATCCATAAAGATGAGCCCATTCGAGGCACTGTATGGGAGGAGATGTAATACTCTTGTCAGTTGGAGTGACCTAGTAAGAAAGGTCCTAATTGGACTTGATATGCTCAAGGAAATGGAGCAACAAATGCAGGCCATCAAACCGAATTTAAAGGTGGCATAAGATAGGCAGAAGAGCTACACTGACCAACATAGGGTGCACAAGGAGTTTCAAGTTGGGGAACATATTACTTGTGGATTAAATCCAATAAAATTTTCTTGAAGATAGGATCGTGTGCCGAGATGGCACCACAATATTGTGAGCCATTTGAAATCCTTGAAAGGATTGGAATGGTAGCTTATAATCTAGTCGTACCTCCATCGGTTAAAATCCATGATGTCTTTCATGTTTCTTTGCTTAAAAGATATGTCTAGAACTTTAATCACGTGATTGATTGGTCTATGCTATAGGTGGAACCCTGATGGGCCTCTAAATTAGACATAAATTAAGGCCCATGCCTCTAATTTAAAATATAAATTAAGGCCTATGACCATTCTTTAGCACATTAAACCTCTCTTTTTGCATTAGATAATTTATTTTTAACTTCGATATATTTATTAGTGTTGCGGAGGTAAATCCCCTCTGCGGACAGAGGTGGATCCCACTAGCCCCACAGGGGTCTAGCAACAATCAATCACGCTGCATGCAAGTTCCTAGCTATATAATTAGAAGTCGATCAGGAGACCAACCTGGATTCCAACGCTTGTTTGTTGTGCGGAAGTGTCGCATTCCTATCCTCTATCTCAGGTCGGTCGCTATCCGACATAGATACCTGCACAAGTGAGAGATAACCACACAAGCATTAAAATCCAAAATACAGTATTGTACCAGTCAAGCAAGATACAAATCACATATCACCGATGTAACACATGAATGAAACCATAATGACAGTCGCTTTGCATTAAATAGAAATGAGAGAAGAAATTACAACCACTTAAGGCTTGACACTGTAAAACTCCTCTAGCTGGGTGGGCAGTCAGTCTGACACGTCTTGCAAAGTCACTTTCTCTCTCAACAATCCGACAGCATAACCTTACTTTCAACTTTTAGCTCAAAAAATATCTCTCTCACACTAGCTTGTTTGCTCTTTTGCTTTAGCCTCCAAAAACTAACTAGCCTGTCCATTATGGGGAGACAGGCTTTTATAGATAAAGGGAGAGGAGATATGCATTGTATGTGGACACATTCTGAGTTTTGGTAATGTCTCATAATAGCCATTGCCTTGGATAGAAAAGCCGAAACCAGGCTGCTTTTGTGGGCTTTTTCCTTCAGGGAACTGAGTGAGTCGGAGGGGAAAAAGCATTCTAGCATGCGCTGGCCAAAAATCATGCCCAAATTGTGTGGCGCGGGCCGTGCTCTGGGACAGAGCGCTTATGGGCGCGCCCTATTTGTAAGGACTGAGCCATTGGCGCGGGGTAATATACTGTGGACCCGCGCTAATGGGAAAAAGGCATTTTCCAAGGTTAATCTTCAGAGGGTGACTTCAGGGTTATTGAACTTCATACTCAGGAGGCCTCAATGCAAGTGTTTTCAAGTTATGTCATTGGTCACAGGTCCGTAAATGTGTCCTCCAATGTGTGACAGCGGGGGCGCGACAAGGACGGTGACTGACGGTGACAAATTACTGCGTAACAGATGCCCCCTAAAGCATGAGCCTCGAGAAAGAGAGAGAGGTGAAGTGCTTTACAAGATCATATCGAACTGCCACTGAGAACCTGCATAGAGAGATACAGTATGATAGTTCAAATACATGATGTATGTGGTATGGGCGCAGCCATCCATTGACAGAGTGCATAATATTCAAGATCCATAGTATGGACGCAGCCATCTAGTTGGGATCGATGAATAGACTCCGGTATGGTCGCCGCCATCCAGTGAAAGAGTCATGTATCAAAATCACGCCTGGATTACAACAGACACAATCCAGGGTCTTGCGCTCCATCTCGACCCGAACACAAGTACAAGTCCAAACATGTGAACATGTAAGATGAAGTCGAACATGCTTGGACATCGTCTGATTACCAGTCAATAATGAGAATTGTTAACAGACGCGAGAGGTACCACCAATAATTACAATGGCACTCAAGGTACTACAGGTACAATCTACGGCGTGTGAATGTATGAGGCGATGTCGAACACCCGCAGAGTTATTCGATCGGAGGCCAATGATGAAAACCTCACGTCAAATACGAAGAACCTGCCATTAAGGCATGCAAGCTCCAAGGTACCGGAAGGGAGTCTCTAGGCCACTTTCCTGGATAATGAGCTGAAGTCGACAGGAAGTGGTCTTTGTTGAAGGTGGGCCATAATGTTTCCCACATCATCGACGCGAGACGGGATGATACAATGTTGTGAAATGAGAGTTATGAACTATCAAGCGGAGGCGGTTTTTTCTTCTTTGCAGAGGTGGACTTCTCTTGAACATATTGACGGCACGACAGCGAAGTTGGCAGTATTTTGACATCATTAGATCAGAGGTCATGATGACGAGGCAATGAGCAGATGAGAGGCCAAAAAAGATCACCCAAACCCACGGAGGCAAGCGAAAAGCCAAATCAGATATCCCCACCCTGACGCGAAAACAGAGGAGTGCCATGTTCAAGAGCGACATACTGCCGACGTGACTTATGATTATGGTTTCAAAATTTTTCCCTCGCCATTTCTGGCGAGTACCCCGATTATTTTTTTAACAAGCTTGAGGGGGATAGCATATACTTGCAGTATAAGTTCGACCTTCGGTCGAATCCAACCCAGTATGATTTAACGAGCCCTAGGGAGGAGAGGCTCGAATCTCATCACGGTGACGAGTCCAATGTCGTCAGGTTTTAACGAGTCTGACATAGGTAAAACTCGGAGTCTTTTTCATGTTTAAAGAGTTTGAAAAAGACACGGAAAAGAAAACTCCAGAGGTCCTTTTTCGTAAAGTTGTGTCTCTCGGGTCCGAAAAAGTGTAAAATGATACCCGAAAGAACCGCCCGATCGTTACGACCGAGGAGTACTTTTCATGAGTAGTGACTTTGATCTGAAAAAGTAAAAAAGGGATCAAAATCACATCGTTTCGCAACCATTAACGAGTTTGAAACGATAAAAACCCGGTAATCTTTTAGTGTTTAAACGGTCGATAAAAGAACTTAAAACGACCGCCTCTTGGTAATTGTTTAACGAGCTAAGAGGGATGACTCAGCAATCTTTTCCGCTTTAAGGTCAGGAAAAGAGATGAAAGCGGACCATGAGGTAACATTTTCCTGTGTTTTTACGAGCTTGAAAAAGTCAAAAAGACGCTCGTTAGAACTACACCAAGCCCTGTTATTATTCGATCAACAGTGGAAAGGCTATTTTTCACAAAAATACCCCTAAAAAGACATTCCTAAGGTATTTTTGGGCTAAAATAGTGCTATAAATAGTAAAAAGTAAAAAACAAATTTACTTTTCACTTTTTACCCTACAAGTGCACTGTTGGAGGACTTTTGGTGTGGAATTCAACTGTTGATTGCGACCAATCCAGGACACTGTTCGAGTCGCCGTCTGTGACAGGTAAGCGGCCTCACCCTCAGCCTTATTTCCATTCTGTTTTCATTGATTTTCATCCATATTTTGAACCTCTGCAAGAGGGTTTGAAAAATTCTTAGGTCGGCGCCATTGGCGCGGGATTCCGGCACGGGATCGCGCCAATGGCGGAATTTTAATATAGAGGCCGCGCCATTAGCACGACTGTTTTAGAAACAGTCGCGCCAATGGCGCGAACCTAATTTGTGTGAAATTGGACCGTTAGAATCTTAATTTTCCCTCAAATTATATTTCAATATTTATCTAATGACTGAAAATTGTTCTTTGTTTGCAGGATTTTTCTCAAAATGGTGGTTGAATGGAAAGAACGAGAGCACGGGGATGTCGATGCCCAAGCTCTGGCTGATGATGGTTGTATGGCGGCACTGAGAGACTGTGGTCTCAAAAAGTTTTTTCATACCTCCTATCTACGCGCGCAACCTGAGCTACTACAATTCATCGTAGATGCTTGGGATGTAGAGGATCAGGTTTTCCGCCTGAAAGACCAGACATTGGAATTGGATGTTTCCGATGTCTATTTCATCACGGATTTATCACGGCGGGGCGCGCGCCCTATTTTGACAGGCAGTCAACCTTCCGCAGAGAAGATCGAGGAGGTGAAGGAAAGGATATGTCCTGGTGCACGCTTTGGTGAGAACAGCAGGAAGGTAGACATCAACACGATCCATAGCTTGGTTCTACGGATTATCTTGTTTACCATTACCCGGGCAGCGGGTATACAGGCACCTCAT